>OX402055.1:3362676-3622676 GCA_947859365.1 Archips crataeganus
GGTGACAAGTCGAGCATTTGCATTCAGAAAGTATCATGGAACTCTGTAATAAAACGACGCAACCCCGTCGAGCATTAAAAATAGAATTTTCAACATAAACTTATTTCGAAGTCAAACTGATGATTTTATCCTACGCATATATTTTAACAGAAATAACTAAAAAGCAAAAAATAAAAATTTTAAATAAAAAATATAACCTCCTTCAAAAAACATCCAAAAACTATGAAATAATAATTGAACCAAACCGACCACAATAAGCATGAAATATCTTTCTTCTAATCTGTTCGAAGTCGGTGCCTCAGCACGAGCCAGCAGGAGTGTAGAAGCCCTATAGATAGTAGGTATGTAGGTAAGTTAGATTACTAGGTCCACTCCTGCTGGCTCGAGCTGAGGCACCGACTTCGAACAGATTAGAAGAAAGATATTTCATGCTTATTGTGGTCGGTTTGGTTCAATTATTATTTCATAGTTTTTTGGATGTTTTTTGAAGGAGGTTATATTTTTTATTTAATTGTAGATTTATGATGTAAGGTATTTTTGTTTGTAATTCTGTTTGATAACGACATACATACATTGTTTTGTTCTGCATATTTCGTTGCTACATTACATTATAAAAAAAAAGATACTCGTAATCAATAAGTAGCCTTATAACTTCAGAGTAATCTCTTCTAGAAGATCTTTTACAGCAGAAAGAAATAAAGAATAGAGATTAGCAGGTGGTGCAATTTACAGCAAATAAATATTTATCATCTTTTGTGTCATGTCCATGTTTCCGTAATATCGTTCTAATACCGTTAGTAAGCATAGCACCTTGTTCAACAAAGTCGACGAATTAGCAAAATGTGCCGCCAACTTTACGAAATAATTGAGAAATTTGTGAATTTATCTTGGAATTAATGATTGCAAGACGCGAATAAAGCTATTCATAATAATAAGCATAACATTATTACTTTGAAAGTATTAGAGTTTGTAAACGACAATTGTTGAAATTGTTAATGAGCGTTCGGGGACTCTTTAGGGAAGGTCAGTTGGGATCGGAGATAAGGGGAAGCGGATGGATATGATAAATAAGATTAAAATTTTTTGTGGCGAGTCGCGAAAAGCTCAGAGAGACGCCAGTACCTCTACCATGAGTTTGCACTAGTTCACAGTGACCGTACTCGCTAGCGACGGCGTAAATGATTTGTATGGAGAATTGTACTTCCGTAAGTGACCGCTAGAGGCGCTGTACAATTCTCCATACAAATAATTTACGCCGTCGCTAGCGAGTACGGTCACGTTAACTAGTGTAAACTCATGGTAGAGGTACTGGCTTAAGACACATTGCTCGTAGGTCTGACGGCCGATGGAGCAGTAACGCGCAAGCCACACAGAAGAGACATGGGACGACGGCGCGTCGCACTTTACGTCGTTTGTTCGCAGGCCGCGTCTCCGCCCCGTCTCTTCTGTCTGCTTTGGATCGCGACGCTTCTATACATTTAGTATGAAAACTGATTCAAGGGGCGCCGCGGCCCCGTCCCACGTCTTTTCTGTGTGGTTCTAAACTCCAGCCATGATTAATGCGGACATCTTGCGGGATGTTACAAGATAGCTCTGGATAATAATAATGCGACGATTTTTCGATATAGTGATTCGTTTGTGAGTGATTCAACTTTAAAGTGCAATTTTTTGTTACAATCGAGCGTCCTCTTCCTTTAAAAACTAAACTGTTGGTTTGAACATTTAAAAAAAAAAACATAATGAGAGTTCAATTTAACAAGGAAACTATTACGGCTAAGTTTGTATGTGAATTATTAGTAGTATAAGAGTAAATAGCAGCCTGGCCTATAAAATATGAACCTACTTGGGAAATTACGTATAAAATAGCAAATCCTTAGAAAAATATTACTTAGTTCAATACGGACAGTATAATTATTAGTAAAATTATTAAGATATGCAAAGATTTATTCGTAACGGCTGCGGAACCCTATCCTGGGCGTGCCCGACACGCTCTTGACCGGTTTTTTCAATATTACTAATAGAAAAAAAAAACAATTTTTTGGCAACAAATCCAATTAGGCAAGTAGAGGTCATATTTCACGCATATAATGATGATGATTATGCGTCGCTGTTCTTTCACAAATAGGTACAGAATGTGATTTTCTCAAACATTCTCGGAAATTTTCTCTTTCCGTTAGAAAAGAGAACACGGGAAATGCCTCATTTTTGCTTTTCGAAATTAAAAAACAAAACTTCCCTACCTAGGAGTAATGAAATGTACTAAAGTACATTTTTCCCGCTTCGTTAACTATTTAAAACTTCGAACATTTGCATGTAAAATTGAGAGGACGATAGAATAATTTCATACAACAGCGACTAAGAGATAAACGGCACATTTGAAAGCAGAAGCCAACATAGTTATAGAAAACTTGCTTCCTGCAAAATCGAGGGACAGGTATTAATCGAGTTTACGACCAATTTATGCTATGGAAGGCAAGCAAAAAGGCGAACACCTTTTCTGAAAGTGTGTTTTTAGCATATTTGATTGTTTGAAAAAAGCACTATACCTACATTCCTCGACAGAAACATGAATTGCCTGACTCGTCTCTTCACAAGCCTCGCGTTGCTCGGCTTGCAAACCACCTCATCAGGCAATTCCCGACTTTCCAGACCTCAGCAGTAATGTACTATTGCTCCCATCGATCGTCTGTATATCCAGGTAGAGCTCTATAAGGCTAAAGTAAATAGGCTTTTACTGAACCATTGAAATTCACCTTTAGCCTCATCTGAACTTATTATCAGGTGAAATAGGGGTCAAACAAGAGTCACTTTTATGTAATAAAACAAGTGCGAGTCGGACTCGCGCACGAAGGGTGGGTTCCGTACAATTATCTATAAAAATCACGTTTGTTGTATGGGAGCCGCCCTGAAATATTTTTTTATTTTAATTTAATGATTTATTTTTAAAGTCAATATATAATTAAATATTCTGTGAATATTTCAAGCGTCCACCTGTTGCCATTATCAATATCGAGCAAAAACGAGCAAAAAATCACGTTTGTTGTATGGGAGCCCCCTTAAATATTTATTTTATTCAATTTTTTAGTATTTGTTGTTATAGCGGCAACTGAAATACATCATCTGTGAAAATTTCAACTCTCTAGCTATCACGGTTCCCGAGATACAGCCTGGTGACAGACGGACAGACAGACAGACAGACAGATAGACGGACGGACAGCGGAGCCTCAGTAATAGGGTTCCCGTTTTTACCCTTTGGGTACGGAACCCTGAAAAATTGGCAAGACTATCTTTTTGCAAAAAGTCTCAAATTAAATAGACGTCTAGACGCTTTTATGTTGGCGAAAAAGGGGGACAAACGTTTACGTACGTAAATCGAATTTACTCAATAAAGTATAACGTGACGATCTTAAAAACACTGAAAATGTGCTAAGCTACGCTTACACGCTTTTTAGTTATAGGTAACGCCACGAGAGTTGAGGCGAATGATTACACACACAGCTACATCAAATACTGATTGCAAAAAAGATAGTGAATGAATGAAATGACTGAGTGAATGAAAATGTGAGTTATATGATCTTATGATGAAATACTTACGCAATACTAGGCATATTGTAATTTTTCTTTTTCATATAACCTATTTTTGAAATAAAACAATTTGAAACTGATAAGAAATACTCGCAAGAAAAATCGGTATCTTATGAATAGCCAAAACTATGCTTATGTGATTTATATAAAATAGATCAAAATATTTTATTTTCTGTTTTGTTTGATTGAACTAGATGTATTTTCCTAAATTATTCTTAAAGAAATAGGTTGAAGAATTTTTTAGTCAATCTTGTAATTCTATGTTGAAAAACTAAATACAAACTGAAATATAGATGCACAGAAAAAACCCCAGAAAAAAGACCAATGCTGCAAAAAAAAAAAAAAATGAAGTTGAAGAAAATAAAAAAATAAATAGAAAAAGATACTTCATACTTAACTTGTAAAAGTTGGCCTAGTAGCGCCATCTCTTGGTCCAGGTGAGCGGGTAGCTCCGAAGGAGTGTTGAAGTCTCTCGGTAGAGGGCATAACATAGATGCGCTTTATCACTGCCTAAATGTGATTATAACAGACTGAAGTGTACGATGTATGGGAAAGATTCGTCGCTAACTTCTAGACCAGTGATGGTGTAGGGGTAAGCACGCAGCACGGAACGCTGAGGACCTGGGTTCGATTCCCGGCATTGGTCTTTTTTCTGGGGTTTTTTCTGTGCATCTATATTTCAGTTTGTATTTAGTTTGAAATATATGGTTTCACGGGATGACCGTAAAAGTAATAAAAAAAAAAATGAAGTTGAAGAAAATAAAAAAATAAATAGAAAAAGATACTTCATACTTAACTTTTATTCTATGTTGAGTCTGTTGAACTTGCTATCCGTACGAATAAATGTCAAAATCCTGCTGTCATTACATGACGTGTTGTTGTGTGCGTGACCTCAACTCTGATGGCGTTACCTGTACCTATTTTCCTGGTATATCCAAGTATAAAGGTTAAATGTTTTATGTAATGCTATTTATTACTTTCTCTACCTACTCAACTATCAAGAAACCGTGCGAGAGCAAGTTGGACTCATACATTGAGGGTTCTGTAAATCCATAGAGTTAGAAGCCCTGCTTCTTACTAAAATGTATGCAGTGTGGGATCATTTTATATTGGATGTGATACATGGAACCGCCTTCCTCTTTCTTTCTTCTCTTTTTTGATTTTTGACTTAATTTTTTAGCATCATGTTTCATCCAAATCTATTCAGCCGTTTTAGAATGAAAGCGTTACAAACACACATGTACATCCGCACGTTCCCACATTACTAACAAAAACTTGCAATTATAATATTGATAGGATTATTACACTGTTACAGCCCTCTTCGAGTATGCCGGCGGTGTTACCTCTTAAGAAAACAGCACCTTTGACAGGAGACGGCTTTAGATTATTCGCACTAATTACTTTTCTTTATTTGTGGGCAAAGTAGACTATAATACAAATAGAAGCCTTCTTAGCAGACACGGAGGCGGATGCAGATGCGAAGAGCTTTGCCTCCATGAAAGTGGAGGTGAAAATGGAAGTGGGAAAATTAGAAATTTATTTTTTATTAGTAATCGTAATTCAACACGTGTTTATTTCATATAGGTAGATAACCACTTAAAAGTGAAAATTTAGGGGCAAAATACATTAAACAATACATTATACTTTTGAGACTTCATCGCTTTCACAACGATTTCTTTGGGGTAGCTGCATTAAAATGTTTTATAATTATCAACGTACATTAAGCTCCGCAAAAATTTAACGGTGGCAGATGCGGAGGCGGAATTATGATTTCTTGCGAAAGTTCCGTATTTTGCGTTGTGTTACAAGCCTAAAAAAGACCCACAACACGCTTATATTCGTGTTAAAATAACAACCTTTAAGGTAAACGTCCCTATGCTCGACTCTAACCCAATACATGGCACCTTCAATGTTATGTCATACTAAGACAGATGATAGATGGGTGTCATCTACTGGGCGTTGAAGTGTCGAGCATTGGTACGTTTACCTTACTTTCCTAAAAATATACACAAAAACGAAACCCTCTTACTAATACTCATCACGCACACAATTAAACGTTCTCCGTGACCAATGTGGTTATGACCTACCATTTTTTTTACAGAAGCGATAGCTCTGCCATCTCCTGGCTTTAATGCTCTGTGCACTGAAGTAATGCAATTAAAATCTAACCTAGATAATATACCCTATGCTACTAAAAATCATAGTCACGCAATACCCCGCAAAACAAAACTAATCTTTATTAGCGGCGGAATAACGCAGAAATTTCTGTGGTCTTAGTGGAAAGTTTCGAAGTGGTGGCCAGTAATTACCTGTCAAAAGTTTGGGGCAAAGTAAAATATCGGGGGCCTCCGTCTGACATGTGTCAAAACTCCAGGTATAACACCTTGTAAAGGGATATTTTTACAGAATTCACGGTTGATTTTAACAGGAAAAGTTTGATATTGTTTGACAAGTTGCGGCCGCACACTAAGACGCCGCCCCCGCAGAATAAAGCCGCAAGTGAAAAATGTCAATTTTACAGGAATAAATAAAAACCGAAATTTATCCACAACTTTTTAATAATAAGCAGTAGAAGTTAAGTTTTAGTGGCATTCAAAAGCTAATTTTTTTCCCCACTTATTTTAATAGCTGTATTGGATTAAGCATTCATCATTTAAAAGTTATTGACGAAAAAACGATTTACAAAACTATTTGCGCATTCTATTATTTGTAAAATTACTTTACGGTTTTGTTCGTCTATTTTTTTCCTTTTTTTAGTTTTGTAATGAACAGTAACTTTTATATTCTTTGTATTTTTTGCAATACAGTTGTAATGGCAACACATTATTACTGTTTTATTCTGGTCCATTTATAATAATACTGAACAAGTAACAGATGATTAATGTTTTTTTCAGTATTTTACAGGATCTTTTTATATTTGTAACATCATTTTACAAAATACCAAAAGGAGAACGAGTTAAAATAATAAAGTAATAAATTTTTCTTAGTAAGAAAAACGTAATTTTAATAGTTTTTAAGAAGCAATAAAACGTAATATTTCATTAAAACTAGCCACTAGGATAAGTAGCCATCATAAAACTTAAAAATACTCCCAAGAATTTTATCATAAACAAGTATTTGCGATTGGTTTCCTTAATCTCCCTAAACTTAGTTAGTCCTGTGTATTTATTTGTAATCAAGAACTTTAAAATAACAAAAATAGTCAATCACTACATAGTATAAAACAAAGTCGCTTCCCGCTGTCTGTCTGTCCCTATGTATGCTTTAGATCTTTAAAACTACGCAACGGATTTTGATGCGGTTTGTTCCTGAATCTCACTTTACATTTTTTATCTGGTTTGGCGTACTATTGCATACCCCGTGTAATGCAAAAAGAGAAACCATTCTACCGAAAATATTAAAAACATCTGAACTAACTGAAGGAGTTTTCATGTTCACATTAATTAGTTCACCCAACAATGACAGTGCGCTCTTTCAGGACTAAGCAGGTATTCAGATACGTCTAGTGAAAAACCGGCCATCAATTTTATTCTACGAGTGATGTGCCCTGCCCAATGCCACTTAAGTCTGGCGATTCTTCGAGTTATGTCGGTGACTTTAGTTTTTGCGCGGATTTCATAATTTTTAATGCGACCCCGCATACAAACTCCAAATATAGCCCTCTCCATCCCCCTCTGAGTGACTTTGAGCTTCCTTATGAGGCCCATTGTTAGCGGCCGCGTCTCAGTGCCATGAGTCATCACTGGCAACACACACAAGTCCAAAGACTTTTGACTTGAGACACTGCGGTATATTGGATGACAAGATATTGCGAAGCTTTCCGAACGCTGCCCAGCCGAGTCTATTTCGTCGATCGAAAGATCGAAAGGTCAATCGAATCGAATCGTCGATCGAAGTTGAACCTACCTAATTGGATTATATGTCCCAGGTAGATATAGTCGTCAACAACTTCGAGCAAAGTGTCTCCTATTACGACGGGAGCTGGTACAACTTGGGCGTTCGACATAACTTTCATCTTGTCCATGTTCAGTTTAAGTCCAGCTATCTCGGAGACTCTTCCGAGGTCAGCGAGCATCGCACTAAGGTCCTCCATGAAGGTTCAGCCATAAGCACCACGTCGTCGGCAAATCAAAAGTGAGTGATGTATATTCGCCATTAACATTAATGCCGCGCTCTTCCCAGTCCAGAGACTTGAACGCATCCTCTAGTGCAGCGGTGAACAGTTTCGGAGAAATAACATCTCCTTGACTGACTCCCCGCTGCAATAGAATAGGCTTCGACATCTTGTCCTGAAGTCAGACGGAGATTGTGGAGTCTACTTGGCACCTTTGGAGAGAGTGCAGTACAGCCCAAGTCTGGATCGAATTGAAGGCTTTCTCGTAGTCTACAAATGCCAGGCAAAGGGGGCGGTTATACTCTTCGGTTTTCTGTATAACCTGCCGTTACGCATGTATGTGGTCTAACAGTGCTAAAGCCCTTTCGAAATCCGGCTTGTTCGGGAGGCTGGAAGTCGTCTAACTTGCGCGCGAGACAATTCGTGATGGATGAATCTCGAAAACAGCTTATAAACATGGCTCAGAAGTGAAATGGGACTATAATAATTCTTCAATAAGGTATTATCGCCTTTTTTGAAGAACATCACCAATTCATGAATGGTGGAATCGAATACTTTCTGAAGGGCTTTGAGGACTGGTTTTCCTCTCGCCTTCAGAAGTTCGGCCGTTATTCCGTCATCACCAGGGGCTTTGCCATTCCTGAGTTGCTTGAGAGCCACACTAATCTCGTACAAGCTGACGTCCGGGATATTTTCGATGTAGTGTCGGGTTAATCTAGCTCTCGGGTCTAGAGCTAGATCCATGTCGGGTTTTCTCGTGGATGTGTATTGTCCATAGAACTTTTCGACTTCTAACAATACCTCCGGTTTAGAGCTCACGATCCTACCTTCATCGGTCTTTAACTCTGCCAGTTCGCTTTGCCCAATATACAGATTCTTTGCAAAAACTTTAGAGCCTCTGTTGCGCTATATCGCCACTTCAATACTATTAGTATTAACATGGCGTATATCGCGCCTCAGAGACTCCGAGATCTGTCTATTAACCCGGCGTATTGGCAAGCGTCACCAGATGCCTGTAGGATCATCTTACGTCGATCTTCCATGAGCTTTATAGTAGAGGCTGTAATCTGTATGGTTCTACATATTTGTAAGTATTTTTTTAAATGTTGACAGAAAGTAAACACAGTTTGCATTATCTATGATACATGACTCGAAAAAATTGACATTTGTATTGGCGGGTGGCCACTACTTTATTATATTTAAGTGTTTAGAGACCGAATAATTTTATTTTTGCATTTTTTTTCCTCGCAATGTGATGAAAATCATTGTGTGTGTGGGCAGTAAGTAAAGAATTTGTAATGTAACACAAATAGACTGAGTTAGCAGCGCCGAAAGCGGAATGAAGGGTCACTTGCGTCCGCGACGTGGTTCGCTCTATGGTAGGAAGAGACAACGACATCACTTGCTTCGTAAAAAATGGCCTATTCGGTTTGGCAACGGCTTTTACACTAAATATTTAGGTAAAACAGAAAAGTAAAGGATGTTATCGTATTAAACTATCTAGATTTTTTTTTCAAATGTATGTTACGGAATTGTAATATTAAAATCTGCACCAGAAGAAAACTGCAAAAGGGTTTGCAATTAATTTTCTATTTCAGTTGCACCTTATAACTACAGTTTAATACTTTACACGAAACATTGTTTCAATTCTGGTACGCAATAATATATTGCTGATTTTTCTAGTTTTGTCTGTGACAAAGAATAATGTCTTTATTTTTTGTATCTTCGTAAGTACTTAATAAAAAAATATGGAAAAAATTGAGGTGATGTATTTTAACGCGTAGATGTCAAAACTGAATGAACAATAAAAAGCAGGTAACTGCACTTTGCGGCTTTATTCTGCGGGGGCGGCGGAGATCGGCGGCGGGTGAGTTTTATTTTTAAAATTTACTTACTTGGTAATTTTACTTTATACCCTCTGGTCTGAGGAGAAGATTTATTTTAAACTATGTTTGACTCGCGACTTCGCTTACGTAAAGCATTAGATCATCATCTACTAGATTCATTATCATCCCAGCCTATACATATATTATACATCCCACTGCAGGGCACAGGCCTCCTCTTGGAATAAGAGGTTTCAGGCCGTAGTTCCCACGCAAGCTCAGTGCGGATTGGGAACTTCACACACACCATTGATTTACTTCGCAGGTGTATACAGGTTTCCCCACGATGGTTTCCTTCACCGTAAAGCTAAAATACAAATGTAATTTCGCACATAAATAACGAAAACGTCAGAGGTGCGAGCCAGGATTTGAACCCACGACCCTCTGCTTGAGAGGCCCAAGATCAAACCACTAGGCCACCACGGCTTACGACAATAAGCGTACTGGAGCACAAACATTCGTATTTTTACAGACTTTTACTAACTTGCAATGTATAAAAAAAAAAAATCTGTTTATTGCAATTAATGTTACAAAAAAAAAATTCTTATCTATATACAGGATTTACTACACGGGATGTATCTATGTATGTGTAGGAAGTCGAATTTGAATTTTGACCCACTTTCAGTGGTGGGATTGACTTGAAATTTGGTATATTTATGTAAATTGCCACAACACTCTGTCTTCGGCCCCTCGCATCCATCCGCTGCCAGCGACCTTCTTCAGGTCATCAGTCCCCCGTGCCTCAGGACGCCCTACACTACATTTCCCCGTCCGTGGTCTCCATTCTAGGACTCGTCTGCTCCACCGCTCATCAGCCCTGCGACAGACGTGGCCAGTCCAACGCCATTTCAGCGAACTAATTCTTTGAGCAATGTCGGTGACTTTCGTCCTTTGTCGGATAATGTGATTGCGGATTTAAGACAGAGTGTTGTGGCGCTATGGAAGAGGCCTATGTCCAGCAGTGGACTGCTATAGGCTGATGATGATGATGATGATGTAAGTTGGATGACAATACAAGTACTAGGGGCGTTCAATAAAAAGTGAGAATGAGTATGTTATAAACAACTTTTACTAAATGTCATTTTATTTTTCGACATAGTCACCTTTTAGCATAATACACTTAGTATATCTTTTTTCTAAACTTAATATTCCATTTTTAAAAAAGGTCTCATCTTGAGTACTTAAAAAATCTTGTACTGCAGCGACTACCGCGTCGTCGTCTTCAAATTTCTGGCCTCTCAGGTATTGTTTCAATCTCGGAAATAGGTAGAAATCACTGGGAGCGAGATCTGGTGAATACGGAGGATGCTTAAGGATATCGAACCCAGCATCACGAATTGCAGCCATTGCAACGGCGGACTTGTGTGCCGGGGCATTGTCCTGGTGGAACAGCACAACTTTCGAGAGTTTACCTCGCCGTTTTTCGCGGATCTCATTGCGCAATGTTGCTATTTGTTTGGCGTATAAAGTGCCCGTAATAGTGGCTCCATGTTCGAGATACTCAATCACTAATACCCCTTTACCATCCCAAAAAACAGAGCCCATGACCTTACCGGCAGATGGGCTCACCTTGAATTTCTTCGGAGTTGGAGATGATGGCCTTTTCCATGTCATAGACTGCAGTTTCGTTTCAGGGTCGTAATGATGCAGCCATGTTTCGTCCATTGTTATAAATCGCGCCAAAAAAAGTTCCCGGTCTTGCTGCATCAGGTTCAAAGCTTCTTGACAAATCTCTAGTCTAGTTTGTTTTTGCGTGTCAGTAAGCATTCTTGGTACCCAACGCGCAGATACCTTTTTCATACCCAAGCGTTCATGTAAAATATTATGCACGCTCCCCGTTGAAATCTTTACATTTTCAGCAATAAAACGAACTGTGACACGACGATCCGCCAAAACTGAGTTTTCGACTTTTTTCACAATTTCTTCAGTTACTGCTGTAGTAGGGCGCCCGGAGCGGGGGTCGTCCATTGTCGATGTTCTTCCACGTCTAAATTCGGCGCACCAACGTGCGACTGTCGAATACGGAGGAGCATTAGACCCTAAAGTGTCCCGCAAATCTAAATTGACTTGGTCCGTAGAAAAATTTTTCAAATACAAGTATTTGATAACGGCGCGCAGTTCAATTTTCTCCATTTTCGCTAACGTACTCAATAGCATTGCAAAGAAATTAACGTATATTTTTTTAAACAAAAGACTGTTAGTTTTTTTTTATAGCAATCAGCTAGATAGATTAGCTGTACCGGCCAGTATTTAATTTCGTAATATTAAAAGAGTTTGCATCTCATTCTCACTTTATATTGCATTTAAATGAAATTTTTAACAAAACATTTATACAGATAATCTGCCCCGACCAGCAATCGAACTCGGGACCTCAAGCTTCGTAGTCAGGTTATCCGGTCGTCACTAATGACACAAATAACTCTAACATAAAATGATAAGTTGATAAGCCGTTATTTTGTTTTGTGCGAATGTTGGGGCCACATGGAGGCTCATGTGGCACAATGGGACGGTCCCACCAATTCCGTGTTAACGTCACCCGCACTGGCGGCGTGGCCACGCGTTATGTTTTCACAGGACAGTGTTTTTGCCAAAACGGACAAACGCAAGTATTTTTAGGAAGTTAAATTTGACTTTTCATGTTAAATATGCCTTCGGATAAAGTAAATATTAGGGTTGACCCGTTTTCGTTGAGTAAAGTAATTGCTGTTTAGGCTATTAAAGGTGGAAAAAAATAAAGGATGACAACTATGTAGATACCTGTACATTATGTACTGTACAAAAATAAAGAAATGCACTGTTGACAACAGTTCTCATATTATCTAATATATAAAAATCCCGTGTCACGGTGTTTGTTATCGAACTCCTCCGAAACGGCCTGACCGATTTTTATGAAACTTTTTTCTCCACATTCGGTAGGTCTGATAATAGGTCGTAGGCTATTTTCTACCGACGAAAACAAATGGAGGAGGTTCTCAAGTCGACGTGTATTTTTTTTTAAATTATTTATACCCCTATTCTTCGCAGACTGAGTCGCGGGCAACAGCTAGTTATATGTATAAAGGGGAACTTTTTTGTTTAAGCAATCTCTACCAGTCAACTTTTAAGTAAGTTTTAGTGTATCAAAAAAAGTGTAAATCAACTGTTACAATCATCCATGTTTTCGTTTATTTTCAAAATGGTTTCCAAGCTGATTGTAATAAAAATAACAATATTCTTACTTGTAAACCTTATAAATAATTGAATAAATATCATGGGACAATTCACACCGCTAAAATTTATCTAGTTCTAAAGTAAGTAAACATACTTTTATAGATAACCCCCACATACCAAATTTCATCAAAAATCGTTGGAGCCGTTTCTGAGATCCTGATTATAATTATAATTATAATTATATATAAATATACAAGAATTTGCTTGTTTAAAGGTATTAGATAAAAAAAAAACTAAATAGTATCGCTGTCCTATTTTGAGCATGAATAGAACGTCACTTGAATAATATGTCAGACCAGTTTTGAAATATTCAAATGCTTTTATAAGCTCTAATGAACCATAAGGCACAGATTATACGACTCACAATTCGCTCTTTGGTTTAATTTGTTTTGCCAATTTATCTTCATGTACTCGTATCACCAACCACGCTGCTTTCAATTAAAATAGAACAAAAAAATAAAGTTCAACTTGACTTTTACGAGCGAAATAAATATTTTCCGGATATTTGGTACCCAAGCAAGGATGTAAAAATAACTATTGTTTTAAAATGATATCGCTCAAAATTGGAACGAATCGATAAAACGGGGAGCCCTTTTTCTAGCAATGGGAAAGCTCTCCATTCTAATTAATTTTAATTTATATATATCTACAGGTATCCCAAAACCCCAACGATAACTTGTTACTAGCTGAAAAGTCAAGATATATATTTATATATTGGAAAAATAGAAAAGTAAGTAAGTAATAGAGTCGCAAAACATATAGCTTTTACAAGATTTTTATATGGAGTCTTTTTGTATTTTTATTTTTTAACTCCAACTTTCTTACTTTTACGGTTACCCCGTGAAATCCATATATCAATACTAAAAACGAACTGAAACATGGATCCACAGAAAAAAAAAACAGAAAAAAGGCCAGCTCTGGGAATCTAACTCAGGTCCTATACATAAAGTAAATAAGTACTTAGTATTCTCAATATTTTAGAGAGATGGTATGAGCTACTATATCTGCATTTTTAAGTACAACAACAAAAAATAATCCCAGTTCCGAGGCTATCAAACAAAATTAAATTTTACACCCCGGTGCGAATACTTTTAAATTAACTCCCCATAAATATAAAGTTAATCAAGCAAGAATTATTACGTCATTATCTTGCGCCTGCGTAAACTGACGTCTAAATTATAATTTATTCTGACCAAATGCCTATAGGCGTAATTTAGTAGAAAATTAAAATCGATGACGTTTCATTTCGCAGTCGTTTCGAAGTCGTGGTAGCCTCCGTTGAGCTATATAGTCTCTCAAGCAGAGGTTTGTGGGTTCGGGCCCGGTTTCGTCCTGAGTTTTCGGAAGTTGTGTGCAAAGGTGAAGGCAAAACATTGTGAGGAAACTTATAAACACTTGCGAAGAAATTCAATGGTATGTGTGAAGTTCCGAATCCACATGGCCCTTAGTAGTGGGAGGAGTGGGACGTAGGTGTTTTGATGCCCTAGGAAGGACGTGGTTGCTTTTTATCCCGGAAAATGCATAGTTACGATAGCGATAAACGAAATTCTTTGCGGATGGAATCGCGGACCACGGTTTGTTTTAACATTTAGTTTTTGAAACACTTTCATCCGCCTAGCGTAGAAAAATGGTGCATACAACAAATTTATAATTCGACAGCTGTAACACCTGCGTAGCTGTATTGATGAACCCCCTTGTTCGCCCACGCCTCTACCCACTGCCCTGAATCATTAAGCAACATACAATCACAGTAGCGTGAGCCAGTGAATTAAGTTTTCATGCATGCAAGTCCATCAAACGCGGTTTAAAAAGGCTATTTGATAGCTATTTTTACGGCGTTCCATGATCATCATCATTCCAGGCTATACGAGTAGTATACGTTCCACTGCAGGGAACAGGCTTTCTCTCAGAATAAGAGGGCTTGGGCCGTGGTTCCCACGCGGGCCAAGTGCGGATTGGGAACTTTACACACTATTAAATTTCTTCGCTAAATTGAATGTCTTTGCCCGTCATGGTGCATTTATTCGTGACATTTTTTACAAACATAAAGCAAGAAAAATGGAAACCGAGACAAATATTGTCACGAAATGGTCCCAACTTCAGCATCACTGCTCACTGTTGTTGCCAAGTTTAATTGTCGGTGGGTAAAATGGTTCCAACAGAAGACCAGCGTCGGCTGCAAGGCCGACATCATGCTGAGTTGGGACCATTTCATGACAATAACACAAAAATATACCTTAACTAAGTACAAAAAAAATTAAAAAAAAAAAATTATGCACAACAATGTCTGTATATACCTATATTGCCTTTGCCTATTAAATTGTGATTTGTGATTGTGCTTTTAAGTCGACGTATATAGTATTACTAGCTGCTGCCCGCGACTACCGTCTGCAAAGAACTCGTTTATCGCTATCCCACGGGAACAATGCAATTTTCTGGGACAAAAAGTATCCTATATGTTAATCCAGGTTATAAACTATATGTGTGCCAAATTTCATCACAATCCGTTCAACCATTTTAGCGTGAAGACGTAGCAAACATACACACTCACAAACTTTCGCCTTTACTGGCATTGGCCCAATCCTTAAGGTCGCCATTAGGGGAAATAATAATAGTATTATAGCTAAACCGTTTAAATGAGTCCTCGCCAGCATGGTACAGGGGAGAGAGGTGCGGGCGGCGAGTGCGCCCGCACCGTTCCGGGCCCCCTTTGTCGTCTTACTCCCCAGCCCCTGTACCGCGCCGGTGAAGACCTATTTAAACGGTCTAGCTATAGTCGACTTTCTGTAACACATGGGATGCAACGGTTGAAAAGCTACAGAGAGCCTTCCAATTAAGCTAAGCTCGTCCTTTTCACGAAAATTGTATTTGAAAAATAGTTTTGCAGTATTGCACCGATTTTTATCTCTCTGCAACGTTATTTTCGAGAGGCATGATTTCTATATTCGATACAGCCAGTGACTTTATTTTACGTAAAAAAATATTTGCTTGAATATTCAGGTCTTCATTTGCATTTTATTTTTAACTGCAAATGTTTTATCAAGTCATGTATATTTTGATGTACATTTCTCAACTTTTTGAATATATTAATTGCTGCCGCTATTTCAGCCTTTTGAGTTGTAAAATAATTTAACATTCTTCAATGCTTTTGGTTTTCATTTTATTTACATAGGTACAGTCAAGTGTAAAAATATGGGTGCATACAACTTGCTCATAAATATGTCTCATAGCTCTTATGTCGTCAAAATAAGGTACTATCAGTTTATAATTTTATTAAGAGAGGATTAAATTCTCTTTAACCCTGCAACTCCTCGCTACCTCAAAGAGCGGTTTAGCTACGTAACTTCTATTCGATGCTCTCAGAACTTTCTCCTTACCGTGCCTCTCTCTAACTCCAAATTCTATGTCTATTCTTATACTGTCCAGGCTATTCGGTTGTGGAATGCCTTGCCGATTGACTTACGACGGGCAAAATCTCTGTCAATCTTTAAATCAATGCTTAAGGTGTACTATCTGTCTTCTTGTAATTATTAGCTTTGTTATAGTTTATTTATTTATATGTGGCTGTTTATCCCAATGCTTATATTTGTTTTAGACGTGTACTTATTATATGTACGATATATGTATGAGTAGATGTACTATTTTTTGTTGCGTTTTAATTTTCTGATCCACTGTTGATGCACCACCTGCTGTAAACTAGTCCTTCCTTCTTTCTGGTAAAGGGTTGCCTGGAAGAGATCGCTCTTAAGCGATAAGGCCGCCTATTGCTTACCTTGTAACTTACTCTCTGTGTACCTGTTTTCTGTATTGCTTTCTATTCCTGGTGTACAATAAAGAGTCATTGTATTGTATTGTATTGTATTGTTGTATTAAATTGATACATATTTTTGCACTTGACCGTAAATACATAATCTAATGATAAAATTCATTATCGACATTATATAAGAATACTAGCTGTTTCCCGTGACTCCGTTCGCGAAGAATAGGGGTATAACAAACGCCGTGACACGAATTTTTATATATTAGAAGAAGTAGAAGAAGACAATAGATTCAGAGAGATTCAATTTTAACAAAGGAGTTCAGAAAACGCGCTAAATAAGGCCACGTATCTAAATATATAAAATTTAAAAAATAATAATGCACGCAATATTATTATACCTATTGGTACTTTGACATAGGTAGTATAAATTATTAGGCACGAGTTAACCTTAACCACGGCTGCTGCAATGTGGCCGAAACGTTGAGGTAAATAAATAAATATTTATTGCGTGATAAGTCCCGTTTAGTATAGTAATTATGAGTGAAAATCACGAAAGTTTAAAACAGTATAATAAGAGTATTATAATATAGTATAAACTTTTGGTGAAACTTTTAAAATCCAATTTTTGTATGTGTAATGTACAGATAGGTTTAGGTTTACTAGTTCATTCTCCAAGAGAGAGAGAGAGAGATGGGGGAGGAAGAGGGATGGGGAGAGAGATTTCCACATGTTTGATTCACAGGAAAAAACATCGAATAGTATAAATTGGCTTCGAGTCAGCATAATGTTGCTGCAAGCATATTGCTTTGTGTCTCATATTCATTACATACCTCCTCTCCTCCTCTCGGAGGTAGGCGGGTTTTTCATGTTAACATATATATATATAATATATAAGTCGGACACTGTCTGGGCCCTCCATTCCCAGTTCGTCCGAAGGGATTTTTCCCGAGCACAAGTCACTCTTCCTACCCTAAAGTAAAAAATAGCAAAGACTTCGCGTCTTTGGCCCCTCTGGCGACTCATTAAAAAAAAAAAATATATATACGTCGCACATATTATTTATTTTATTAGCAGTACGGCTGCTCACCACTGCCACTGTTGGCGTATGTAAGCGATTAAGAATTTCGGGGAGTTGGTTGGATGCGACGTGGTTCAATTGGTAGAACACCCGTTGGGGCGCATACCCAGGAGACGTGGGTTCGAATTCCACCGGCGCACCCGAAAAACTTTTTCGCTTTTAAATAATCTTATACGTCGCACAGACGTAGATGTGGTGCACGGTGTGAATCGGACAAGAAAGTAAGAAATTTAATCATCGTTATCGTCCCAGCGTATATACCTCCCGCTGCAGGGCACAGGTCTCCTCTCAGAATGAGAGGGCATGGGCCGTAGTTTCCACGCGGATCCATGCATCTTTCCTATACATCACACATTTCAGTCTGCTAGAGCGGTTAGTTCCGAAGGAGTGTTAAAATCTCTCGATAGAGGGTGTAACATAGATGTGCGCTTGTCACTGCATAAGGTGATGATTTAGCAGACTGAAATGTATGATGTATAGGAAAGATTCGTGTCTTATCTCTAGACCAATGGTGGTGTAGGGGTATGGCACACGGCACGGAATGCTGAGGACCTGGGTTCGATTCCCAGCATTGGTCTTTTTTCTGGTTTTTTTTCTATGCATCTATATTTCAGTTTGTATTTAGTACGAAATGTATGATTTCACGGGATGACCGTAAAAGTAATAAAAAAAAGGAAGTTGAAAAAAATATATACAAAAAGATACTTCATAGCTAACTTGTTTAAAGTTGCACAGTAGCGCCATCTTTTGTCCAGGTGAGCGGTTAGTTCCGAAAGAGTGTTAAAATCTCTCGATAGAGGATGTAACATAGATGTGCGCTTGTCACTGCATAAGGTGATGATTTAGCAGACTGAAATGTATGATGTATAGGAAAGATTCGTGTCTAATCTCTAGACCAGTGGTGGTGTAGGGGTATGGCACACGGCACGAAATGCTGAGGACCTGGGTTCGATTCCCAGCATTGGTCTTTTTTCTGGGGTTTTTTCTGTGCATCTATATTTCAGTTTGTATTTAGTACGAAATGTATGATTTCACGGGATGACCGTAAAAGAAATAAAAAAAAAATTAAGTTGAAAAAAATAAATACAAAAAGATACATCATAGCTAACTTGTTTATATTTTAGTTGTTTCGAGTGATCTTAAGATGCTTACTATATATAAGACTTGCATTGTTTGTTTATGTGTGGCTTATTATTCAATATGGATCTCCTCAAAGTAACTCCGAAATCAATCAATTATTACTCAAAATCAGTATTTTTCATCAACGTTATCATAACATAGCAAATCGAAGCCATGTTGTTCATGGCCAGTGGCTTGACAAATGATTGATGATGCTTACTGTGATCGATGGCCACACAGGTGGTCCTTGGGTAAGTAGTTACCACGACTGTGATGATCACTGGCTTTTTCTTGAAAAATTGAGACAGTTTCATCACAAATTACATGAGTTTTTGTATTATTTTTTTTGCTGGATACTCTTTTTGATGACTGCACTTGTATTATCAATATACCTACCTAGAGATTTTCCTGGCACGAAAGACGTGTGGTTAGTGGTTGATATAATAATAACATCGATTCAGTTTGGTATTAAGTAAGTATTGTTCATGTTAGACATCCTAACATTATAATTTATGTCTAACATTTGGTACCTACTCTTGTGGTACGGTCAAGGACTTTAATTCATGAGCCAGCATGGAACCATTTCACAGTAAACGTCATAGTGACATCGCATTAATTAACAAGGAAAATCGTAATGCCTTTCTTTTGAAAAGGTTCCATGGTGGCTCATGAATCAAGATTGGATTTTTTGTAGTTTTTTGTATTTTTATTTTTCAACTCCTAATTTTTTTACTTTTACGGTCATCCCGTGAAATCCATAATATTACCTGACGACCTAGGTTCGATTCCCAGCGCTGGTCTCTTTTCTGGGTTTTTTCTGTGTATCCATGTTTCAGTTTGTATTTAGTATGAAAATAGTACCTACTCTAGTCTAAAGATGAGCTCTGGTTGAGTTCGAAACGCGTCAGTGTAGTTTGGTGGTTGTGATAGTTGGGTTTGTGTGATTTGTGTGTGTTCGTACAGTGTGGAGGTGGAGGAACTGCATGAACGCACATTTCTTGCATAAACGTAACTATTGTAAGGTCACGGGTTAGCAAAGTAATTGTTTTAGTTCATTAATATGGACCCCCGCAAAGTACCGCCTGATTCAATAAATAATAAAAAAAATATATATATTAGGGGACAATCTTACACAAATCGACCTAGTCCCAAACTAAGCAAAGCTTGTACTATGGGTACTAGACGACGATAAACATACTTATCTATATATATAAAAGAAGAAACTGACTGACTGACTGACTGACTGACTGACTGACATATCAACGCACAGCCCAAACCACTGGGCATAGAGATTCCAAATTTGGCATGTAGGTTCCTTATAAGGTCTAGTGGTGCACTAAGAAAGGATTACATACACATACACACACACACACACACATACACATACACACACACACTCAGTCACTCACTCACAAACTACACACACACACACACACACTTTCTGATTTCATTTAAGTTTTAAGTGCATTGTAGTTAATATTAATTTAAAAAAATTTACTTTGTTATTTTCTTATTAATTATATTTAGTATAAGTCTTTCATTAAGGGGAGGAGCAATGTTCATCCTAAAATACAGGTTTACCTACTTAGGGAACTGAGTTCCATTTATTATAAGGATCTTTTGTTAAAAAAATTCTGTTAAATAAATATTATCTTATCTTATCTTTATCTTATTTTTCAAAATTCACTCCCTAAGGGGGTGAAACGGGGGTCCAAAGTTTGTATGGGGAAACAAGATTAGTTCGACTATTTTATTCGAAACTTCACAGAAGTACTCCTAATGATAAATGAGTAAACACGTGTTTCTGGTTTTTTGAGAATTTAACCCCTAAAAGGGGGGAAAGGGGTAACAAAGTCTGAAAATCAAAATGGGTGTTGTTTCTATGGTTTATCGGGTCGCTGGTTATGAAAACAACAACGGTTTTAAAATCCGACGTGGCAGACGTAAAATACCATCTCCCTGGATGGGGTGCGATGGGGTTGAAATATCTAAATAAACTAAATGACTGTTGATATATCAACGCACAGCCCAAACTACTGGACCTAGAGACTTGAAATTTTGCACATAGATACCTTATACAATGTAGGCATCCACTAAGGAAGGATTTTTGGGAATTCCCACGGGAAAGGAAAAAAACGGGATTTATATATTTGATTCCGAGTGACCCTATCTCAGTAACTATAATAACTAAACTAGACTCTTCAAATTTGATACACAAGTAGGTATTACATTATTTAAAACATCAATTTCAGGATTTTTCAAAATTCCCACGGGATAAGAAAAAAACGGGATTTATATATTCAGTTCAACGGGATCCTATGAACTAAAATGACCAGACTCTTCAAATTTGGCATAGATGTAGGTAATTATAAATTCCCATGGGATAAGGAAAAAACGGGATTTTTCGTTTTACTGGTCGTAGAAAGCTGAAATTCGGCATGTAGGTTGTTTGGGGAGTGTTGAGCTGGATTGAGAGAGAACCTTCCAAAATTCCTACGGGAACGGGAAAAACAGGATTTTTCGTTTTACAGGTCGTAGAAAACTGAAATTTGGCAAGTGGGTTCCTTGGGGAGTGAAGAGTTGGATTGAGAGAGGACTTTCCAAAATTCTCACGGGAACGGGAAAAAGCGGGATTTTTCGTTTTACTGGTCGTAGAAAGCTGAAATTCGGTATGTAGGTTGCTTCGAGAGTGTAGAGGAGCATTGAGAGAGGACTTTCCAAAATTCCCACGGGAACGGGTAAAACGGGCTTTTTCGTTTTACTGGTCATAGAAAGCTGAAATTTGGCAACTGGGTTCCTTGGGGAGTGTAGGGCAGCATTAAGAAAACATTTCCCGAAATTCTTACGGGAACGGGAAAGAACGAGATTTTGCGTTTTACTGGTTGTAGAAAGCTAAAATTTCAAAATTCATAATTACTGTAAGTAGGGCGCAAAGGGCACTTTAACCGAATTCTAAAAAAGGAGGAGGTTATGCATTCCACTTCATGATTTTTTTTATGTAGGTATTTTCACCGATTTCTCGGTCAATTTTGGACCTGCTTGCTTCCTTGCCTGTATGCTTGCTTGCTTGATATCTTGGTTCTTTGGAATACTCATAGTACACGCGAGCGAAGCCGCGGGAAAAAGCTAGTAGATAAATAAATACTTAAATACATAGAAAACATCCATAACTCAGGAACATATATTCGTGCTCATCACACAAATAAATGCCCTTACCGGGATTTGAACCCAGGACCTCTTGCTTCGTAGGCAGGGTCACTACCAACTAGGCTTAAGCGGTCGTTAAAATAATACACTCTTAAACTTTTAGAGAGAGACATAAGACTCCTCCTCCTCTTTCTCTTAAGGCCTCTCTGTCGAAGCTACATACGGATACAATACCGAGGGAAGATTGTTCCACAACTTAGTAGTTTAGGTCAAAAAGTAGCTTTTAAACCATACTCATGATATTTGTGGGTGCAGCTAAAATAGGACCCCATATTTGTGCTCTCGAAATAAATGACAATAATGAATGACCTGATAATTCAAGCCCTATCGTTATTGCCATAAGGTTGTGAAACATCAGACCCTGCAATTATTGTCATTCATTCCGGGTAGAGAAATACAGATCGTATTCTAACCGTAGGTACCTCTTTTTGTCATCTCATTTTCCAGAAAAACTAAACATACGTTTTCCCAAAAAAATGTATTTCTTTAGATAAATGTGAACTGAAACAAAAAGTAAAGAAAAAAGTAAGCACCTAAATACCAACTCTAAAATATTTCCAAGAATAATATATTGATAAAAAACTCAACAAAGTTATATTTTCCTCAATTTTGGAGCGCTTTAATTATGAAATAATCAATCGAAACTTTTTAATGGGGACTTAGTAAATTCGCCGTTAAAACTTTTGTAATATCGAATTAATTATTAACACGGCAATTTAGTTCATTTATTAATTCATCGATGACAAGATTAGTAATTAAATTATTTTAGTAACAACAGTAAATTGAATTTCAAATTTGATCATGAGTTTTCAGGAAAACATCATCAATTCAATCGTCTATCTATGTAAAGTCGCTGATCTGCACTGGGTCCTTCAGATTAACAATAAGTATATTAACATCGTGATAATAGTAATAGATTTAACAATATACTAATATGGTCAAATGCATTTTATTATCACAATATATAGGGTGTAAGGGGGCCAACCCCCATCTATGGACCCCAAGCCAACCTCACCTGCCCGTGGTGCACCCTGCCGTCCAACAAACGAGGCTCTGGCAGCCGGCTGATTGCGGCATAGCGCAGCCAACATCGGCACAGTTAAGTCCCCGGACCCCGATGGGCAGCAGCATCGGCGGTTTAATAAACTGTGCCCTGCGATCCCCAACCCGCATGCCCAGCGTGGGGATTATGGGCAAAACCCTACCAATTATGAAGCGCACAACAAAAAGATGGCCCCCAGTTCCCGGTCGCCCCGCTATTCCTGGCTATGGTAGCGGTCATGGTAACGGCGGGGCAGGGGGTGCTAAGAATCCCCGGGTGATCCAAGGCTACCTAAGTAAACTGACCCTGGCTACTTACAACGGACGGACTCTAAGGCTCGACGAACATCTGGCGCAGTTGGCAGTGGAGCTGGAGAACATAAGGTGGCATATTCTGGGGTTGAGTGAAGTCCGTAGAGAGGGAGAGGACACCATCACTCTGGACTCGGGCCACCTTCTGTACTTCCGCGAGGGTGATCAAACATCACAGGGTGGCGTAGGGTTTCTAGTTAATAGGGCCTTCTCTAACAACGTTGAAGAGATCTCTAGTGTGTCGACCATGGTAGCGTACCTGATACTTCGGCTATCAAAACGATATAGCATGAAGATCATCCAGGTTTATGCACCGACCTCGACACACTCAGATGACGAAGTGGAGGATATGTACAAGGACATATCCAAAGCCTTACACAATACCACTAAGGCTCACTTCAATGTTGTTATGGGGGACTTTAACAGCAAAGTGGGAGTCCAGATTGGCAACGAATCCAGGGTGGGCCCGCATGGTTTTGGATGTAGAAATCACAAGGGGCAAATGCTTGTCAACTTCCTAGAGCAAGAGGGGCTTTTCTTAATGAACTCATTCTTTAAGAAGAAGCCCCACAGGAAGTGGACGTGGCAAAGCCCCGATACTGTGACCAAAAATGAGATTGACTTCATCATTACGGATAAAAGGCACATATTCAGAGACGTCTCAGTGATCAATAGGTTTCACACCGGTTCAGATCACCGACTTGTCCGAGGCTCTCTGAATATTGATCTAAAGCTGGAAAGGAACCGTCTGATGAAGTCCACGCTCCGGCCCAATCTACTCCAAATCATGGCTGGTACCGAAAGTTTCCATAAGCTTCTCGGTGATAGATTCGTTGCCTTGGAACCCACCGATGATGTTGACGCGGCCCTGCACAACGTGGTTGAGACGCTGAGGGATGTGGGCATCAAATTCTGCCAAACGCAGCCTAAAGGCAGGAATTCCAAGCTCTCGGCTGAGACTCTTCGGTTGATGGCAGAAAGACGGGAAGCTACTCAGGCCACTTCGTTAGAGAGGTCGGAACTAAACAAGCGGATTGCGAAGATGATACGGCGTGACCTTCGGAGCTTCAACACACGTCTCATTAAAGAGGCAATAGAGCGGAACCGAGGGTCCAAAGTATTCACTCAGCAGCTTGGAAGGAGCCACCTGACGAAGCTTAAAACTCACGATGGTCGAACCGTTATGTCGAAGCCGGAGATTTTTTCGGAGATCGAGGATTTCTATGGCCGACTATACGCTGCACATGCCCCTTGCCCCCAGCGTGAACGCCACAATTCGAGAGCCACCCTAACCCGTCACTACACCGACGAACTGCCAGAGATCAGCCAAGACGAGATCGTGCTGGCTCTGAGACAGCTTAAGAATGGAAAAGCCCCCGGTGAAGATGGAATTACTTCAGAGTTGCTGAAGGCGGGAGGAGCTCCCCTCATTCAGGAGCTGCAGAGCCTTTTCAACTCCGCTCTTCACTGCGGGAGAACTCCAAAGGCGTGGAACGAGAGCTTGGTTGTTCTGTTTTTTAAGAAGGGAGACAAAACCCTTCTTAAAAATTACAGACCTATCTCGCTCCTAAGCCATGTCTATAAGCTGTTCTCTAGAGTTATTACGAATCGTCTCGCCAGGAAACTTGACGAGTTTCAGCCACCGGAGCAGGCCGGGTTTCGAGGAGGATTTGGCACCATGGACCACATACACACAGTACGGCAGATGATACAGAAGTCCGAAGAGTATAATCAGCCTCTATGTCTGGCGTTTGTGGACTATGAGAAGGCTTTTGACTCTGTTGAAGCCTGGGCTGTCCTGGAGTCCTTACAGCGATGTCAAGTAGACTATCGTTATATCGAAGTGTTGAAATGTCTGTACGAAGCCGCCACAATGAGTGTCCAAGTACAGGATCAGAAGTCTAAACCCATCCAACTGCGCAGAGGAGTGAGACAAGGCGATGTCATATCACCGAAATTGTTCTCAAGCGCGTTGGAGGATATGTTTAGACGCTGAACTGGGAAGGTATGGGCATAAACATAAACGGCGAGTACATCTCACACTTACGATTCGAAGATGACGTAGTCTTAATGGCGGAGTCGTTGGAGGAGCTGAAACAAATGTTGGACGACCTAGCATCAGCCTCACGTCGGATAGGCCTCGGTATGAATGTGGATAAGACCAAAATTATGGTTAACGACCGCATTGATCCGCGGCCCGTCATCGTCAATGGAAACCTTCTTGAAGTTGTTTCGGAGTACACATACCTCGGGCAAATTTTGCAGCTAGGTAGAAACAATTTTGAGAAGGAAGCCAAGCGGAGGATTCAGCTGGGCTGGGCAGCATTCGGAAAATTGCGTCAAGTTTTCTCGTCATCCATACCGCAATGTCTGAAAACGAAAGTTTTCAACCAGTGCGTCCTACCCGTCATGACATACGGAGCTGAAACGTGGACACTCACAGTACGGCTAATCCACCAGTTCAAGGTCGCTCAGCGAGCTATGGAACGAGCTATGCTCGGAGTTTCTCTGAAAGATAGAATCCGCAACGAGGATATCCGACACAGAACTAAGGTCATCGACATAGCTCAGAGAATTAGCAAGTTGAAGTGGCAGTGGTCATATTTGTCGAAGAACCGACAACCGTTGGAGTAAACGAGTTCTTGAGTGGAGACCGCGTCTTGGCAAACGTAGTGTAGGACGCCCTCCGGCCAGGTGGAGTGACGATCTGCGAAAGGCTGCTGGTAGAAGCTGGATGCGTCTAGCCGAGGACAGGGCGCAATGGCGCTCATTGGGGGAGGCCTATGTCCAGCAGTGGACTGTTATAGGCTGATGATGATGATGATGATGATCACAATATCTACTTTCATTTTATTATAGTTACAAAGGCAGTGTAGAAACTAAACACTAAATTATTAACAAGTTTGGTTTGAAGTATCTTTTGGTATTTTTTATTTTTCAACTTCAATTTTTTACTTTTACGGTCATCCCGTGAAATCCATATATTTCATACTAAATACAAACTGGAACATAGATGCACAGAAAAAACCCCAGAAAAAAGACCAATGCTGGGAATCGAACCCAGGTCCTCGGCATTCCGCGCCGCGTGCTTACCCCTACACCACCACTGGTCAGGAGTTTACACGCAAATTTTTCCTATGCATCATACATTCCAGCCTGCCATCATCACTTATGCAGTGATATAGAGCCATCTATGTTCAAAATACTAAATGTATACTAAATTATTAACTAAGCAAATTTTGTATAACTTATTTTATTTAAGTACCACATCTGTGTTACCTGATGATGAATAGGAACATACTCTGCAAAAATTTCCAAACTTTGTTACAGTTCGATACGGATGGCGTAGGAGCGGTCTGTTTCGCGAAGCTTGGGGGTGATCTATGACCAGCAGAGGACGTCTTTCGGCTGAAATGATAATGATGATGATGACAACATTTGAAAACATGAAGACTTTGACAGGAACACGGACTAATCTTACGACTAGGGTTCTTTGGCAATACGTTTGTAAACTCGGTACGAAGTTCGAAACCCGTCGTTATACACATACCGCTTCACAAAAAACAAAGTCAAATTAAATCCTTTGTGCTTTTGTATCTGTAAATAAAATTCCTAGGCGAAAATTCTGTGTAGTATCGTTGCATGTATTGCGCAGTCGAAGCACGATGAAGTTAGATATTTGTTTTTCAATTGCACGTTCAAAATTGAGGCAGAACACGAATTCTCTTTCAATCTAGAACTAAAAGGTTTATGGAGATACGACGTAATCCGGTTTGTTCCGTTCTCGACGCAATACTCCGTGTTTTTTGATTCCATTAAATTCAGCACGTTGCTCGTTACATTAACAAAAACCGCCTGGTCGCCGCCGTGACGTGTGACTCTGAGAGGAAGGGCTACGGATTAGCCCGAAACATGTCGAGTTAAACTCGTTTTAAGACGTACCCGTGTACGCGTGTACCCGTGCGTACGTAGACGTGTGATCCGTTTATCGTCCCTATGAGTGAGTCTCACGGTAGTTTCATGTTTAAACTGCCTGGTATATACTGATTTATGTTAAAATAGATTTATATTTTGTTATTCATACATAATAAATCAACAGTACAGTGCAAAAGATCCCTTAGAGTGAGACAAAAGTTAGTGTAAATTATGACAAAGTTTAACTTTAATCCATGACAGCACATGCCAACACTAGCTTAGTGGTAGATAGTGTACCTAATAAAGGACCTTTTATTGGTTCAGCCATTAAACTTAATTATTGAATATCTCAAAAATAGTAAGAGACCTGAATAATATTCCCTTAAAGTTAACGGAAATAAAATAAAAAAACCGGCCAAGAGCGTGTCGGACACGCACAAGGTAGGGTTCTGTAGCCATTACCAAAAAAATCAAGTAATATTTTTCTAAGGATTTCGTATGTGTACGGAATCATCCAAGTTTAGGTATGTTTTATACCTTAGGCTACTATTTACTCTTAAACTACAAATAATTTCCAAGCAATCTTAGCCGCTATAATTTTCCTAGTAAATTTGATATATTTACAACCATTCTGAATTTTTTCAAATTTTTCCACCTAACAGTTTAGATTTTAGAGGGGGGGGGGGACGCTCGATTTTAATGAAAATTTTCACTTTAAAGTTGAATATTTCGCAAACAGATCGCTGAATAGAAAAATCATGTTAGCAACTCCGCAATAGTTTTAAAATACCTATCCAACGATACCCCACACTATAGGATTAGTGGAGAAAAAAAAAATCACCCGCCCTTTACGTCTATGGCAGGTACCCTAAAAAAAATTATTTTTTTATTTTTTATTTTACCACTTTGTTGGCGTGACTGATATGTATATTCATGCCAAATTACAGCTTTCTAGTACTAACGATCTCTGAGCTTAGCCGCGGACAGACAGACAGACGGACAGACATGGCGAAACTATAAGGGTTCCTAGTTGACTACGGAACCCTAAAAAACACGGAATATACAAGATTTTTAAAAATGATCTGGAATATTCAGTAGATGGTAATTCACTCATGACGTTTGAATAAAAATTCTTGTAATGGTTTTTCATCGAAATGTTTGATTTCAAAATTATGTAGCCCATGCCTTTGACATATAAGTATTTTGAATAACGACCAATATAAATAGAAACGTGTATGTCAAATCACTAGGCTACCACGGCTTTTTTAACAAAATTCATCATCATCATTTCAGCCGAAAGACGTCCACTGCTGAACATAGGCCTCCACCAAGGCTCGTCAAACACGGTCCTGCGCCATCCGCAACCTTAACCAGGTCGTCACTCCATCTTTGTGCAGGTATTAGGGTCTCCCCAAAACTATCGACGCGCAATCGGCCTCCAGCCGATCGGAAAACCTTTATGTCAACGCAATAAGAGCGAAAAAGACGTAGAGTAGAGGCTCGCGTAGCCGAGCTGACGCCGTCTTTTTCGCTTTTGTTGCGTTGACATAAAGGTTTTTACGATCCTTAGATTTGGGAAGACCCTTACATTAACACTGATGCGTCTTCCGCTCCGAGGACGCCACTCGACAAAATAACGAAACTAAACAAAAACGAAACGAAAATGAAATATTTGGGTAGAAACTGTACAAGCCTTCTCAAGTTTTGTTTAAAGCAAGACAACTATTCGCGTACTTTGAATGCTTCACGCTCAGACGTCTGACGCGATAATTTCCAGCTCAAGTTCACTTGCCACTTGAATTTGCTGCATAAAATTGTTGAAGTGTTATATCAACAGCGAGGCTCTTAGTATCATCATCATCATCATCATCATCATCAGCCTATGTTCGTCCACTGCTGGACATAGGCCTCTCTCATGGCATGCCACTGAGCACGATCCTCGGCCACTCTCATCCAGCTCTTGCCAGCCGCCTTGCGAAGATCATCGCTCCACCAAGACTGAGGACGACCCACGCTACGTTTGCCGATCCGTGGTCTCCACTCAAGAACTCGTCTACCCCAACGGTGAACGCTCTTAGTATACTTATCTATAATACATATATACTTATCTATAACTGAGCTTAGCTACTAACTTATGCGATCCGCTTCGTTCCCGTGAAAGAATAAAAAAATAAGCTATGTATTTTCATCTTCATCATCATCATCATCATTCCAGCCTATAATGTCCCAATGCAGGGCACAAGCCTCAGAATGATTGCTTGCGCCGTAGTTCCCACGCGGGCCCAATGCAGATTGGGAGCTTCACACACCATTGAATTTCTTCCCAGGTGCGTTTGCAAGCTTCCTCACGATTTTTTCTTTCACCGTTTACTTTCACTTAAACTTACCCAATCAATATTTCAGTTTCATTTTGTGACACCTTATGCATATGTTTTGCGCTGACTGAATTTGTTTTCTTCGTATAATTACCATCATCATCATCATTTCAGCCGTAGGACGTCCACTGCTGGACACAGCCCTCATTGGCGACCAATCATTACGGTTGGAAGCGACTTGCATCCACCCTGACCTGCGGCATTCACCAAATCGTCCGTCCGTCTCGTTGGTGGACGTCCCACGCTGCGCTTGCCAGTCCGTGGCCTCTATTCGAGAACTTTTAGGCCCCAACGGTCAATAATAATAATAGATAAATTGCCATGTATAGATAAATTACCGAGAGCGTGGAATTGCATATGTAGTGGTATTGAGTGTTGATAGGCATTCCACTTTAGTGAGAGAGAGACAACAATATAGAGATCTCTCTCTCCAATTCCTATAAAACACACAATACCACTACATATGCAATTCCACGCTCTCGGTAATTTCTCTATAGCAAGGTAATTAGGGTCACTCAGAGGGCGATGGAGAGGGCTATGCTTGGAGTTTCTCTGCGGGATCGCATTAGAAATGATGAAATCCGCGCAAGAACTAAAGTCACGGGCATAGCTCGAAGAATCGCTAGACTTAAGTGGCAGTGGGCAGGGAACATCGCTCGTAGAACTGACGGCCGATGGGGCCGAAAGGTTCTCGAGTGGCGTCCGCGGACCGGAAGATGCAGTGTAGGTAGGCCTCCAATAAGATCGAGCGACGACCTGGTGAAGGTAGCGGGAACGCATTGGATGCTGATGGCGCAGGGCCGATCTTTTTGGCGAGCCTTGGGGGAGGCCTATGTTCAGCAGTGGACGTCTTTCGGCTGAAATGATGATGATAACAATGAAAGTAATTAGTCTAAGTGAAGTTATGAAGGAATTATAATTAGTCTCGGTGACGTGATAACAGGCTGGAGTGATGGAGGTGGCACTCGCGTGTTCAGCTGATTGTTCCACAGTTTGTTTTGCCGTTACATGACTGCTATTTTTCGTAGTTTGCTGGTGCTTGCGTCAAATAAACAAAGTGAAGCAGTGTTTGTATGGCTTTTTATCGATTACGAATTTTTGAAGTTCATCATCATCATCCCAGCCTATTTACGTCCCACTGTTGGGCACAGGCCTCCTCTCAGTTTCTACGCGGGCCCAGTGCGGATTGGAAACTTTACACACACCATTGAATTTCTTCACAGGTGTGTGCAGGTTCCTCACGACGTTTTCCTTCACTGTAAAGCTCATGCTAAATTTAAAATCTGATTTCGCACAAAAATTCCAAAAAAGTCAGAGGCGAGCCTGGGATCAAATGCACGACCTGCTTGAGAGGTCGTAGGAAAGAATTGGAAACAGTATCTACATTTTAACCAAGTAGGTATAATGTCATACAAATGCAGCAATTTTTCACGTAGTTGTAGATTACCGGGATGAAAGGCTGTAGTTGATTCGCTAAGCGCTCTTAGGCTGAAATCCATTGTTGACCTTTTCGCTTCTGTGACATTAAGTGACCGTGAACCGAGTGGCTCGTGAGTGTGTAACAATAAGCCACTGTACCCTGCATATTATATTTCTACAAAGGTCTCGTACTTTTATTCGACCGAGCGAGAGCGAAGCGCCTCTGTTTCAGCTTGGGCAAGAATGCTTTCGTAGTCTGTCCAGTTGTTCGCCACTATAAGACGCATTTCTTGTAGGGTCAAAGACCTTGTAGGTCTACGCAGACACTGTTGTCTGTCTGTCTGTCCGTCCGTCCGTCGGTCACAGGGGTCTATCTTTTCATGGCCTCCTAAAAAATACTAAAAATATAATGAAGTTTAAGTTTAAAGGAGGTCGTCCGTCATACAAAAAACGTGTCTTTTTCAGCGTTTTTAACTGCTTAGCTGGTTGTTAAGCAACAGCTGACAGTTGCTAGGCAACGATTAACAACCATAGCCATGGCCGCGCGCATACGCGCCAGCAACCCCATGACTGTTTGGATGTTTTTTCGAAAGCCTACCTTTCGTACTTACATTTCGACGATTCATTACTGAACTGTTTTAAAACATTGTAAGGAGGTTCGGAACCCTCCATATACGAGTCCTACTCGCACTTAACCGGCTTTTCTTTTTAGCGTTTCTGTTTTTAGTGTCGTGTAATTATTGCGTTTAGTGATAAATTAATGTTTTCGGGTTTGCTGTGACTTAGCGCTTTTTTTGTGAAATTTTGAGAGCAAGTTCGATATTTGTCAACCCTCAAAGACACTAGGTATACTTAGTATAATAGTTGGAATATTTGGCAACTCTTTAATTTGTCTGATGTTAAATTTTTGATTACAATGTCATTTTTCTGTGATTGACATACATGTAGATCAACTTGTTCTAAGATAAAATTTGGTTATTTTTTTTCAATTTGTTTTATAATTGCGCGATCCCTGCTTAAAAAGGGGCGACAAAGTGCGAAATAAAATATGTAGCGCGATTACCGGCGTGCGTGGAACACAGCATTTTCCACGTACTTATTTTTTTCTTATTTCGCCTAATCTTCCAGTAGGCAAAGCCGCTTACACACCGTACGTTTGAAAAGTAATCCCTTTGTAAAAGCGTTAGAACTTGGCCGTCTTTTTATATAACTTTTTATGGAGATTAAATGGCTCGAATAAAGTGCTTGTTAGTACGTTATATGAAAATAAATTTTCACCTTTATCAAGTTACGCGGACTTAGGAGGGATTACGCTTGGAGAGATGCATGTTTATGATGGTTCTTTCACTACTTCATGATGGTTGGTTGAAAAGAAAGAATCGGTCAGGAAAATGCGAATCGTATTCGTAGCGTATCGTATTATTATCATTAATACACGTACATATTCATATTCATATTCATATTCATTTATTCGCTGCAACCATGGTATTACAAGGTGAATAATAGATATTTCAGTGCTACATGGACCCTGCTAGGGCGAAGCAACAACTTATCCTTAACTTATTCTAGATTAATGCTATTATTATTATTATTATTCTCTTTATTTATATTTTTTTTCTTAGGTTAGATTATTATTATTATGTTGGTACGGATTTCCGATCACGGGCCCATGGGGACCCGGTCATTTGAAAGGCATTCATGGGGCCAAAGCCAACATGAAGAGGCCTTTGGTACCATATAATATAAATGAGATGGGCGCAACTATGGAGGTCTATCCCCTAATACACCATGAGGATGTGCTAGCGGACAGTCCTCCACAGTTGCCAATCTATTGCCAGGTAGGAATCGACATGGAATTGGCTATGGGGTTGGGATGTTGTGGACAGGATTACCGGGCTATGGAGTGAGATAACGGACACCTACCATTTCAATATCTCATAAACTGAACTTTTGGTAGGCGGTGACTCGCCATTCACTAAATGGGTCCCTCAAACTATTGCCCACTCGGGGCAACGAGGCGGCAACATTGGTGTGAACGGCTAAGGATAGAGAGGTGTTCCTGGACTTTAAACTTCAAAATGCCAACTCGCCACTTATTATTATTATGTTGGTACGGATTTCCGATCACGGGCCCATGGGGACCCGGTCATTTGAAAGGCATTCATGGGGCCAAAGCCAACATGAAGAGGCCTTTGGTACCATATAATATAAATGAGATGGGCGCAACTATGGAGGTCTATCCCCTAATACACCATGAGGATGTGCTAGCGGACAGTCCTCCACAGTTGCCAATCTATTGGCAGGTAGGAATCGACATGGAATTGGCTATGGGGTTGGGATGTTGTGGATAGGATTACTGGGCTATGGAGTGAGATAACGGACTCCTACCATTTCAATATCTCATAAACTGAACTTTTGGTAGGCGGTGACTCGCCATTCACTAAATGGGCCCCTCAAACTATTGCCCACTCGGGGCAACGAGGCTTCAACATTGGTGTGAACGGCTAAGGATGGAGAGGTGTTCCTGGACTTTAAACTTCAAAATGCCAACTCGCCACTTACGGAAACACATCCATCCTTCGAGCATTTAGCTCTTGCGCTCCACTCTAGGCGGCCAACAAAGGCAAACTAGAGGCGGGGTGGGTGTGTAACTGTGTTTGAGTGTGTGTATAAGTGCATGTGTGTATGTGTACCCCTGGAGGTCTCGGGTTCGTGGTGTCGCTACGCACCAACAGCTCGCCACAAGCCGCCCTGCTATGACTGACTGCACTGGTGACACGACAACACCAGCGGGCGATGAGGTCGTCACATCCCTACGCCTTATTATTATTATTATTATGTTGGTACGGATTTCCGATCACGGGCCCATGGGGACCCGGTCATTTGAAAGGCATTCATGGGGCCGAAGCCAACATGAAGAGGCCTTTGGTACCATATTAATATAAATGAGATGGGTGCAACTATGGAGGTCTATCCCCTAATACACCATGAGGATGTGCTAGCGGACAGTCCTCCACAGTTGCCAATCTATTGCCAGGTAGGAATCGACATGGAATTGGCTATGGGGTTGGGATGTTGTGGACAGGATTACCGGGCTATGGAGTGAGATAACGGACACCTACCATTTCAATATCTCATAAACTGAACTTTTGGTAGGCGGTGACTCGCCATTCACTAAATGGGCCCCTCAAACTATTGCCCACTCGGGGCAACGAGGCGGCAACATTGGTGTGAACGGCTAAGGATAGAGAGGTGTTCCTGGACTTTAAACTTCAAAATGCCAACTCGCCACTTATTATTATTATGTTGGTACGGATTTCCGATCACGGGCCCATGGGGACCCGGTCATTTGAAAGGCATTCATGGGGCCGAAGCCAACATGAAGAGGCCTTTGGTACCATATTAATATAAATGAGATGGGTGCAACTATGGAGGTCTATCCCCTAATACACCATGAGGATGTGCTAGCGGACAGTCCTCCACAGTTGCCAATCTATTGCCAGGTAGGAAGCGACATGGAATTGGCTATGGGGTTGGGATGTTGTGGACAGGATTACCGGGCTATGAGTGAGATAACGGACACCTACCATTTCAATATCTCATAAACTGAACTTTTGGTAGGCGGTGACTCGCCATTCACTAAATGGGCCCCTCAAACTATTGCCCACTCGCGGCAACGAGGCGGCAACATTGGTGTGAACGGCTAAGGATGGAGAGGTGTTCCTGGACTTTAAACTTCAAAATGCCAACTCGCCACTTACGGAAACACATCCATCCTTCGAGCATTTAGCTCTTGCGCTCCACTCTAGGCGGCCAACAAAGGCAAACTAGAGGCGGGGTGGGTGTGTAACTGTGTGTGAGTGTGTGTATAAGCGCATGTGTGTATATGTACCCCTGGAGGTCTCGGGTTCGTGGTGTCGCTACGCACCAACAGCTCGCCACAAGCCGCCCTGCGATGACTGACTGCACTGGTGACACGACAACACCAGCGGGCGATGAGGTCGTCACATCCCTACGCCTTTATTATTATTATTATTATTATTCTTTTAAATTTTACTTAATAGTTCATTCCGAATATAATATATACGGATTAGACACATATTTATATTAGGAACGATTATTTTAACATTATGGATTATTATTATTTTGGAATATTAAATACGTTAAAAGTTTAATATAAATTATATAATTTCAAGTCAATCTGATCAATAAAATTTGAAGACAACATACAAATACGTTCATTACATTACAATAATTACTAAAAGCTTGCAAAAACATGACGCACAAACCAGACATTCTCTACCAATAACGCTACATTCCGCTTCATATTACCAGCTCAAAACAAAAAGTAATACATCACCGGGCTAATCTGTTAAATTGTGTTCCAATATACGCAAAGTCACTAGTCGTTCACGGGCCATACGTCATGCATTCAGACAGCGTTTAAAAAAAACGAACCGTAGAAATTGGAAACGTAAAAAAAGAACGGTTCGATGACCTGAAAAAATTCAATTACATGGCTGTCCTGAGCTGTATTCTAATGGACAGGCTGAAGTAAGGCCGCAACAAATCTAATCAAAGTTGATATTGGTGGTTTCCACCTTTATCCACTGTTTCCAATCGAATCATGCCGGCCTTGGACGGGTTGGAATTAATAAAAGAAATATATTGGGCTACCGGTATGTTGCTGTGCTATTTGTTTCTGGAGGCGTGCTCTTGATACGTTTGCTTTACGATTAAGATACGGTACGTCCTATTGAGTTTCACCGGTACTCAGAGACGTCCATTAAGTTTAAGAGTGTTATGTGTAGTTGGGTAGTTTGGTAAACCGTACCCTTTACTTCTTTCAAACGAGGACATTTTGGAGTTTTTTTACTCACAATCAAGAACGCTATTGATTTAGATGATTTATAAAAATATCCTAATTTCCCATAAAAATAATTATTACGAGAAAAGTAACAAAACTAGCTGGGGCTGAGACTACCTCCGGGGTCACAGGTTGTGGATAGTGAACGGCCGTCAGATATGGCTGTTAGCTGCGAATATACTGAAAAAGCAGTCCCCGAAGTAGCGGCATATTACCAGGACGTGGTGGGTTGGGTTTGCTTAAAAAATACCGCATAAGTCCAAAGACGACTTTGTGACATCTATATATCTATATACATATAATAGTAGTGTTAGTGGCAAATACACTTAAAAATACCAATTCCACAGAGTGTATTGTCAATATAACCGAATTAAATTCTTTGAGATCTATTCAGGAGAAAGTGTATGATAATGATTTAGTGGTGACAAAGGCAGACAAAGGAGATTGTATTGTTTTATTGGATAGGTATCAATATAATCGGAAAGTTTTAGATATCGTTCAAGGGGACGGTTTTACAGTTTTACGTAAGGACCCTACAATTACATTTCACAAAGATCTAAAGAGACTAATAAAGGGTTCTTTGTTTGCCTTTGAAACCGAACAACAAAAGAATTTTGTAATTCCCATGAATCCGCAGGCGCCAATTCTATATGGATTACCTAAAATTCATAAAGATGATGTGCCTGTTCGTCCAGTTGTCTCATACGTGAGTGCTCCAGCATATAAATTGGCGAAGAAATTAAATAGTATTATTCGTGTGAAGGCTTCCTTTAAACCTTCTTATAGTTTAAAAAATGGTTTAGATTTGGTTAGTAAAATTAAGGACATCAGCATACCGCCGAATGCAACGTTGCTTTCTTTGGATGTAGACAGTTTATTTACTAACGTACCATATAGTGAGACACTAGAAATTCTAAAAGACCACTTAGAAAGGAAGCGGTTGCATCCGGGTGAAGTTTGTGAATTAATAGATTTGGTAACTTTATGCATGAAACAAAATTATTTCCGGTTCAATGGTCTTTATTACTTACAGAGTGATGGTTTAGCTATGGGTTCACCTCTGAGTCCTTTAATGGCAGATATATTTATGGATCATTTTGAGAATCAGTATATTGTGGGTAATAGTAATATTGTGTACTATTTTAGGTATGTCGATGATTTGATCCTATGCTGGAGAGGGAGTATGAGACAGCTTGACGTGTTTATTAATGGTTTGAATAACAAGCACGTAAAGATAAGGTTCAAAAAAGAATTGGAGGAAAATTGTTCCTTGAACTTTTTGGATTTAACGATTTCAAAATTAAATGGTAAACATCAATTTAAAATATACCGTAAGCCCACGTACACAGATGCTGTTATACCAGCATCTTCTAATCATCCGTGGCAGCATAAACTGGCTGCTTTCCATTGTTATGTTAATAGATTGTTGACTGTGCCTCTTTCTAAGGAACATTTTGATTTAGAGTTGAGTACTATTTATCAGATAGCGATCTCAAATGGTTATACAAAATCAATGGTAGATAGTTTAGTTCAAAAGAAGCAGGCACGGTTAGTAAATAGCATGCTTTACGCTGCGTTACCTTCTCAGTCTACTAACAAATATAGATCTAGCATCTCTTACGTTGGGGGGTTGTCTGATAAGATTTATGGCATTTTAAAATCAAACAATATTAATGTTGCCTTTAAGACTAACAACTCTTTGTACTCTAGGCTATGTAACCACAAAGAACAGGTAGATAAGGGAACTAGATCGGGGGTATACAAGCTTACTTGTAATGACTGCAATGGGATATACGTAGGACAGACAGGCCGAAGTTTTAATACTAGATTTAAAGAGCATGTTTCGGCATATAGGAATGAGCATCCAGATAGATCGAATTTTGCAAAACATTTGTTGGAATCAAATCATTCATTGTTAGATTCAGATTCTTATGAAGTGTTACATTATTGCGGCAAGGGGTTGCGTCTGGATGCTCTGGAATGCATGGAAATAATTAGGTACAACACTATGGGGTCTATTATTAATGAACAGGTAAATTTAGTATCTTCTCCTTTACTGCGGCTTGGGTCGAATTTGAACAGTTAGTATTAATTAAATATGCCTTATAAATAAATAAACAAAAAAATTCAAGGTAGTTTTATAATATGTCAATAAAAGTTAATTTTTGTGGGGTAGTTTGAGAATAAGAAAAATAAAGTGGGTACTTGAGAAGTTACAGTGACAAGTTAAAACATTTGTTTTGGTTTGTTAGTTTAACATTTGGTAGCATAGCATACGGTTGTGGTAACTCTGAAGATGAGCTCTGGTTGAGTTCGAAACGCGTCAGTGTAGCTTGGTGGTGGTGATGGTTGGGTTTATGTGATTTGTGTGTGTTCGTACAGTGTGGAGGTGGAGGAACTGCATGAACGCACATTTCTTGCATAAACGTAACTATTGTAAGGTCGCGGGTGAGCAAAGTAATTGTTTTAGTTCATACATATAATAAATCTGCAACAAGTCGGTGTCTGTACATTGAAGATATTTGAGAAAAACTGTCACTAGGGCTATTTATTAGCGCAATAGAACCCAAAACAATGATTTTAGAATTATTGTCTGTTTGTCTGTTTGTCTGTTTATCTGTTTGTCTGTTTGTCTGTTTGTCTGTGCGTTTGTGCGCGCTAATCTCAGAAATGGCTTAACCTAGAAGGATGCGGTTTTCACTGATATGTTGGTATTTTTTTGGATTAACATTTAGTGTTTGTTTTATTTGAATCGGTTCACAAATAAGAAAGATACGTCTATTTTAAGAATTTAAGGTTTTTTTGTTTGAACGCGCTAATCTCAGGAACTACTGCTCCGATTTGAAAAAGTCTTTCAGTGTTAGATAGCACATTTATCGAGGAAGGCTATAGGCTATATAATCATCACGCTAACACTAATAGGAGCGGAGCGGAGCGGAACAATGTTTCAAAATCGGGGGTTTTTGAAGTAAAACTTCTTTAGGCACGCTTGACTTGTGGTGAATGTGAACGCGGGTGTGCGGGTGGTTCGGTGGGGGGGTGGGGTTGGGATGGGCGGATAATTTTTTTATATCGAGGAACTAAGGAGAGCCGCATAATTGATGAAAAAGCAAATTGGATAAAAAAATAAGCTGCCCAAATTACTAATTCCACGCAGACGGAGTCGCGGGCAACAGCTAGTGGTGAATAAATGCTGCCATTAAATAACCTTATCCTAGTATCAGGTAGCAGGGTGTACTGCCGTTTGGCAAATTATTTTTCCCAAATATGACTTCCCAAATAACTTATCGCAATAGTTTCATTTCCCAAACGAATGTTTAGCAAAGTTACATTTCGCATTTTATTCATTTGGTCAAGTCATCATTTGGCAAAGTTTCACTTCGTCAAGATTTTATTACGCAAATGTTTATTAAGCAAATGTTTTATTTTGTCATAATATATATGCCAAAAAAATGTTTGCCAAATTTGTCACTTCCCATGCTCAACTCATTTCCCAAACGAATATTTTGTTGCAGATATACAATAGTAGGTAACATTGTTAGGCATATCGCCGGCAGCGAGCGAGCGAAGCGAGCGAGCAAGACCTTTCAGGGCAGAAGCGACTCGGACAGGTTAGGTTCAGAAGGCTAAGGCGGGAGCGAAGCGTAGCGTAGCTCCCGCCTTAGCCTTCGATGTTAGGTATTTTTTTATGACAGCACAGAAAAGGATTATTACTTATATTATGAAATGTCATACAACCATGACATTGAATGTTTTCCATGCTTTAATGTAGTAGTCTTAGATGCAGTACACTTCTTCACTTTATCCCGCCGTAATTCACAATACCAGTATTATTAATTTTTATCCTACGCACTACCCAAATTGGGATATAAACCGTATGCCATGCAATGTTTTGGGATTGGTATGTTATGCCAAACGATACATTTGCCAAAAAAAATTTGGGAAAATAGAACATGACCATGTTATCAAAAAACTCACTCACAATCAATCAATCACTTGCCAAAAAAGAGGTTTGCTGACTGTAAAATTGCGATAAGTAGTTTTGACAATTGAGTTTGTGCCAAATAAAAAATTGGGAAAAAAAGTTTGCGATGTTTACTTTGGTAAACATTTTTTGCCAAACATTAGTAATCCCAGGTAGCAGTGGTACTGGTACTGACAGATAGCCGAAGAAAAGGATTCTGGAAGGGTCTGTCCGGCCATCGGAGAGTGAACCATCGGTCTCTGAACTGCGGTGTGGAAAGCAAACGAGGGCACTATATTATCTTCACGTCTGGAGTAATAAGGAATGACAAGTAACAGTGACGAAAACCGTACGGATTGGCGATTACTCCGACGACAAGTGCATAGAGAGAATAATAAAATAAATAAAATAAATAAATATCACGGGACAATTCACACCAATTGACCTGGTCCCAAAGTAAGCTAATCAAAGCTTGTGTTATGGGTACTAGGCAACGGAAAAACATACTTTTATAGATAGATACATACTTAAATACATATTAAATACCCAAGACCCGAGAACAAACATTCGTATTTTTGATACAAATATTTGCCCCGACACGGGTATCGAACCCGGGACCTCAAGCTTCGTAGTCAGGTTTCTCTAACCACTAGGCCATCTGGTCGTCAAAAGAAAGAAAGAAAAACATTTATTAACGACCGCTTTAGCCTAGTTGGTAGTGACCCTGCCTACGAAGCAAGAGGTCCTGGGTTCAAATCCCGGTAAGGGCATTTATTTGTGTGATGAGCACGAATATTTGTTCCTGAGTTATGGATGTTTTCTATGTATTTATGTATTTATTTATCTATATAAGTATGTTTATCCGTTGCTTAGTACCCATAACACAAGCTTTGCTAAGCTTACTTTGGGACTAGGTCAATTGGTGTGAATTGTCCCATGGCATTTATTTTAATTTATTTATTTATTTTATTTTTTTATAACAACAACCAGTTTAAGTTTGCGGGATCGAGTTGGATGCGGATGACACGGGACTGGTCTGTTTGGCGAGCATTAGGTGAGGTCTATGTGTCGCCGCAAAGCGCGATTTGGACCGAATGTTGAGTGAACTAAAACTGTCATTGATTTTGTGTATTGGTAACACTGAGTGTGAGAGGGTGAGCGATCTTTTTTGTCACTAGACAACGGTGACTAGTTTGAAAGTTAACGGCGAAGGCGCGACTGGTAAAAAGGGCATTAACTTGTATTGAGAGTATGTATGAAGGATAGGGGAGAAAAATTGCACTGTGCGTTTGTGTAGTGAGTAAAAGAACAACCAATGGTGAGTCCCTAAACGTTCCTTATGTAATGTCTTGCCTATTGTAGAGCAATATGATCCCAAGAATGAACCGTATAATAATCAATCATGTTTATGGAACAGTGCATGTTAAGCACACAGCACAAGGTAAACCTTGTATCACAACCCCGAACCGAGTGTTGGTTCAGGTGGTCAGGGCTGGCTATTAGGGGATTTGTTGGGAGGCCAGTGGGCGGAAGCCCGGTTGTGATTGTAGATTATTAAGTACAAATAAAGTAAAAATGATTAGGGTTCATTCCACGATCATATTGTGCTATAAATGTGGTTACAGTTATCGTAGGTATATTGCGAAGCTATACCATACACCCCTAGTAGAAGGCGTCGCTACACTATGTTCAGGCAGTGGAGGTATTTCGGCCGAAATGACGATGATGATGATAACAACAATAACACGTACACAGGCTAAAAGTAAAAGCACAAACATAGACATAGGTGCATATTGATTTTGTTACAAAATGGTCCCGGCTCAGCGTGTCGCTGGTTAAATTTAAGAAGAAGAAGAACCAAACTGACTCAAAAATAAAGACGCTGTTTTCTTTGTGAAATGAATAAGCCCAGTGATTTTTTAAAAGGAAACTCTAAGATTTCCTTATTTAAAAAGTAAACGGTACACTTTTTATTTAAAATGCCCTGATAGCGATCCGAACGAACGTAGGTAGGTACTATGATCCTACCACCCCCGCAAAAAATAAATCTGGAAACAAACAAAACAAATAAAAAACGTTACCTGCAACATTTGAAGCGCAATAACATATTCCCAGTGCCAAAGGTAAAGGTATTAATAATTTAAGCAACACGCGTAGTCACTACGAAATTGCAATTCACGTAGTTTCATTAGTAAGTAGCAGCGTACCGGCGTTATTGTTTCGCACACGGGTATATTGAATTGGCTTTGTATTATGTTCTAGAAATAACATTTATACGAGAGTAGGCATTACTTTTTTACTATTTTTACAGTTATGATTCTTCTCGTCCTCTCTCCAGCCTATTGCTAACAAATTAGGTACCAATATTTCTATGGCTTAATCTACTTATCCAAACAAGTAAAATTCGAAAAAAAGACCTCGATTTTCCATTAAGTACTAAAGCAGTTATCCCTTTGGATGGATATGTATGAAAAGTTTACGTTTTTTTTTAATTTTGAAAAGTTGTCTGAGTGAAGTGACTTTGTTTTGATGAGTAAGTTTTGCACTTTAAATATTGGTACCTAATTTATTAGCACCATAGTACCCCACTACTGGGCTTTTTCTATGAATGAGACAGCTAGGGTTGTAGTAACCAGTCAGTGTAGTTAGAGTTGACTCAAAAGCTACGAATATTTAGTATGGATAAAAAGCAAAATAATATAAAACAAATTCAAAGTTATCAAATTATTTTGATTTGAATTCCTTTCTATTTTTGAGTTAAAAAAACTAGCATCGCCTTTGCTGACGACAATATTAATGCTTCGCTTAAAATACGTAACTACTCAAAAAATATAGCCGGACACCCAATTATTCAGGCCATAATTTAAATTACCCATTTAAAGTAAGCACAATGACATGTCACTTCATATTTGCTTAAAGAGGATCCAACAGAAACTTAACAGTGAAAATTAACTCTGTTTTGAAATGACAAATTACAGTTTTGCTCAAAAGTGTCACATCATATCATCAATGCTTATTTGACGGCATGGATTTGGCACGTAATTACACACCCTGTCACGGCGTGGAAAAGTCCAAATTGCAATTACCTCATGTAGGAAGGTGCGAAGTAAAATATTTGTGTTTAAGGATAGCTAAGACACTCCAATATAAACGTGACTGTGAAAAAAATCTATATTAACAACGTATCAGCATTGCTATTTTATAACTAGGAAAAGCTGCCAGTATCTTTGGGTCCATGCCGCGGGGGGGAAACCTTCTGTAATTTATTTTAGATTTAGTTTAGGTATTAGTTGGTTTTTACTTCTAATCACAGTTTTAATTTAGTTTAAGTTCTTAAAATAATTGTATTGTATGTGTTGTAGGCGGATGGCAAGAGCTGGAAGAGTGGCTGAGGATCGTGCTCAGTGGCGTGCCATGGGAGAGGCCTATGTCCAGCAGTGGACAAGCATAGGCTGATGATGATGATTATGGATAATAGTATATGTATATCATTCGGTTAAACTTATTTCTTTCTTTATAGATTTAAATACTTGAAAACGACCCCATTTAATTTTTAACTTTATTGTATTTTTAGTAGGTATTGTTGTTGTACCGGCCACGGGTAATACATAATCGGTCGGTATTATTATAATGAACTGTTATTTAATTGGCTTTGGCCTAATCATAAATATAATTAAATAATTACCTTTTTGGCATATCAAATTTGTAATTTTATGAATAAAATAATGCATAATGGTGAAAAATTCAAGTGTCTACTTATTACGATTCAAAAGATAGAGTCCTGTGACAGACTCACCGATGGATACACAGACAGACAGACAGCACGGTCTCATTGTCAGTAATATTGTCACATTGGCACCTAAAAAAGCCCTATTATTCCTAGACGACCTGACGACCTGACCTGATGGCCTAGTGATTAGAGAACCTGACTATGAAGCTTGAGGTCCCGAGTTCGATTCCCGTGTCGGGGCAGATATTTGTATGAAAAATACGAATGTTTGTTCGCGGGTCTTGGGTGTTTAAATATGTATTTAAGTATGTATTTATCTATATAAGTATGTTTATCCGTTGCCTAGTACCCATAACACAAGCTTTCCTAGCTTACTTTGGGACTGGGTCAATTGGTGTGAATTGTCCCGTGATATTTATTTATTTATTTATTTATTCTGACATGAGGCCTGTGCAGTGAGACGTAACATAATATACTTAGGCTAGGATAATGATGGTAATGAATCCTAGCAATCCTGTTCCCCACAGCCATCCTGAGAACAGGCCATTTAATTCGCTTGCGTTCCCATAGGATTATGATAAAACTTTAATCCCTTTCGGCCCAATGCTTCGCAAAGTTTGTAATAGGAAAGTTTGACTTTCGGCCGATTGTCCTAGACACACAATGGACAGGCACACATCCTTACATGAGTGGGAATACGTGTCCTTGGTTTGGCAACTTTAATAACTGGATTAGTTCAATTAAATTGATTGAGTGCACGAACGGGGCACACCTAACGTGACCATTTTATTTGTCACTTTAGAACGGGACAACTATTTTTTAAGGAGATTTTGGGCAGAAATGAACTTTTTGGGTGTGCAATGATAGATATAAGAACATTTGATATAACTGTAACATTTGGTATAATGCTACATTTTTGACATAATTCGATTTACTCGAGAAGTAAACATTCTACGATTCTTTTATAAAATAAACTAATCTAACCTAACCTAATGCATATCAAATAGAATTAATATCAATCCTCCAAAGTTACTTTTTGAGTAAATCGCATTATATCAAATGTAGCATTATACCAAATGTTACAGTTATATCAAATGTTGTTATATCTATCGAGGCGCACCCGAACTTTTTGAAGTGAAACTTCTAATGCGACTTCCAACAAGGTCGCGTTCAAGGTTTAACGCTACCATGGAGGGGGTATGAAAGCATTAGTATATGTACTGCCGAAGGAAGTAATCTAGCATTGTATATATACTAACCGATGCAAAACGATCGACAGCCCGCCTGACTCAGCAAGGCATCCCCATACATCATATACTAACCGATGTTAAAAACTTCGACAGTGCGATGCAGAACTCATACTGTCTGTGCAAATTTGTATGAGACTTGATAAAAGCGCCATCTAGAGGTAGTAAGTAATTTAAACACATAGATACATAAGTAAACTTAGTTCATTAAGTTATTGCAATAAGGTTCATATTGATGTATAAGTGCCTTTTTCATTTCCACATTACGAAGTTTCACTTCTTCCACGCGGAGGAGCCGCACGCACGATTTTTTACAATAAGAAACGTCTTACCATCCAATTTTGTAAGTATTTGATTTTTTCCGATGCGCAAACATACTTTAGTACTGGGTGACAACTTTAAAAATGACAACTCTTGGCAAAATTTTAGAAATATTATCTTTAAAAATTTACTGTACTATAGTTCAAACGAAGGTAATGTACCAATTTTCAACACCTCAACGCTCAGTAGATGACACCCATATCTGTCACCTCTCTTACTATGAGATAAAATTCAAGGTGCCATGTATTGGGTCAGTGTCGAGCACAGGACGTTTACCTTACGTAGACATATATTTACATAATAATTAAGTTTTCTCTTTTGTCCGCAACTTGTTTATCACAGAAAACACATGTTCGATTTTTTTATTATAAATAAATAAATATCAAAGGACAATTTACACCAATTGACCTAGTCCCAAAGTAAGCTAAGCATAGCTTGTGTTATGGGTACAAGGCAACGGATAAACATACTTATATAGATAGATACATACTTAAATACATATTAAACACCCAAGACACGAGAACAAATATTCGTATTATTCATACAAACATCTGCCCCGACGCGGGAATCGAACCCGGGACCTCAAGCTTCGTAGGCAGGTTCTCTACATACTAGGCCATCTGGTCGTCTGAAAATTATGAGAGGGAGGAAAACGAGCAAGCGGTTTATCTGATGGAAAATGATCACCACCGCCCGTAAATAATAATTTTAAGAAACAGCCATGTGACTGACAGATGGATAGTGTAGCGACATTAACAGATTACCATTTGTCACCCTTCCTTACCTTAAAAATCATCAAAGCAAAGTCACTACAGCCAATACGTAGCCTTAATCTCACGTATGAAAGATATAAACCGGCAATAATACCCAATATCTGGCAGAATACGCCTCCGTTCTTTTATTTTCTTTTACAAGCCATACATCAAATTACAGGTGAAACGAATTGCAGGCGCCGCAATAAGAGCGACCAGCCTTATTTATAAAGGGCTGGGCGTGACATGCATGCAGACTTACTATATGATAAGGTATATCGCTTTATGGCCGCGCCGTGGTTTAGGGATTTGCAATACGAGGTTTTGAGGTCGCGGTGTTTGGTAAGTGCATATAGGGTATTTTGAGAGCGCCAATCGACGTTTCACAATTTTTTTATTTTCAACGCTTGTACTTTTATGTGATTAACATGGTCCCAGCCCAATTGAACTAAATAAAATCTAAAAATTGATAAAGATAAGAAAAACACAAACTTAACTTTACTAGGTAAACACTAAAAATAAATGGTGTAGTAAAAATTTAACCGACCACAAAAAAATAATGACACTAACCCCCTGTTTCAACATCCATTGATCAAATTTATTTGACGGATAAATGTGATGCCGTCTCTGTTTGTTTTGTTCGAATAGACGGAGACGGCATCACATTTTATCCGTCAGTTAAAATTAATCAATGGGTATTGAAACAGCCCCTAAATTTGTACTGATCTATTTGAAAGCGATAGCTCAACACGAGCCAGCAAGAGTGGTAGAAGCCCAACAGATAGTATGTAGGCAAGGCAGATGACTGATACCAATCGCGTTTATAAACATCTTAATCCCGATTTCGTCACAGTGCTCAAATAGTCTTCCCAGAAATGTAAACCTGAAATTTCCATGAAGGTGTACGTAGACAATTAAATACTTAATTTTAATATTGCCTCATTAATATTTCGTTAACCTCCTGAGGCCCAAACTTTTTTTTTTTTTAGGGCGTTTGTAATAACGACCCAGTGTCCTATTTATAGGCACTTATACTGGTAGCTCAGTACTTCAATTAATACAAAATCATTATGTTATGTACTTTAATATATTTTAGACAATATTGTAATTATTGCAAATTAGTGCGTGTTCTTATTTTGGGACATTGGGACGCTATTTGATTAGATAATTTTAACATTTACTTGGGCTGAAAGGATTACATTTTACCGTTCGTTCTAAAAATAGGACGTTGGGCCTCAGGAGGTAAACTGAAAGTCACCGCATGGGAAGCACCCCAACAAGATGAACCGATCATCTCGTAAAGGACTCAGAATCCACGGAACTATTTTGGAGCAGGCTTTTGTCGAGCAGTAGATGTATTTAGGCTAATGTGATGAACGTTTAGTTATATGTTACTTTTCTTTTTTTTCATTAATAATGGTTTTATTTAGGTTTAAAAAGTTCTTGTTTACTTTAATAAATGAGGTGGTTGCCCATCAGGGAGCGTAGGAACATCCACGTTCTGTCATTGCTTTTCAACACTCTATTTAATCCTTCCGCCCCTTTATACCTTTCCGAGCGTTTCAGCTACTTGGCTGAAGGAAGCCAGCATCGTTTGCGGTCGAGTACCAATCTTCTTTTGGCCTGTCTTTCTACTTCTTCCAAAATTTACTCAAAATCATTTACTGTGCAATCTGCTAGACTGTGGAATCGATTACCCACCTCCATTAGGCAATCTCCTTCCGTGGTGTCGTTCAGGGAAGCTTTGAAGAAGATGTGGCTCACACCATCACTTTAATATATTGAGAACACTGCTTATTTATTATATGTATTTTGCATATATATGTTGTATATGGTAGTATATTTTTATTAGGTTTCTTTATATTATGAGTTTATGTATTGTATTTACTAAAAGTTGTATTGTAGCCTTTGCTTTGTCCGACTGTATTATTTTGACTTACTCTTTGTCGGTCACTTACTAAATGCTCCTTTCATCCACTCAAGGGTTGACTGGTAGAGATCCCTTAAAGGGATAAGTTCACCTTTGTACATACATTTCAACGGTTGTCAATAATGTATTTCTTTTTTTCCTTATTTTTGTACAATAAAGAGTTTACATACATACATACATACATAAATTACCATTTCCATATTTCCTTACTTGCAGCAAATCAGATAATATTGAGTGGCATGAATAATAGCTACACCTCAGCATTTCACAATGTTTTCAAAATACAGTAATTCTTTCCGTAAAATTACAACTGATGAAAATTCAATTTTAACAACTCACGTAAAGTTAGAAGTAGGTCACACTCCTGTTGGTAGAACTAAAACTATGAGATAAATTTAACTCGCTCTATATCATATTTCCGTGCCTTGTTTAATATTCGGAGAACGAGACCGCAGTGCGAGCCCTGCAAAAACATAAAATGCATATAAAAACAGCGCGCCGAAATAAAAAATCCAGCACTTGTACCAAAAGGAAGCAACAATTACAGAACTCAATTTTGCACCGTGATACACGCGCTCGTAAAACTTCTATTACAAGCAGGTAATATAAAATTGCTGAAGACAAAGGGAATCCCGGAGGAGAAGTAATGCATAAATTTTAAAAAAATAACACGGAATCCTGTGCAATGACCTAGAGAATTCAATTACGGACGGCCGCGATTCGAGCATTCTAATGTGAGGAGGCGGCGCTGGGCTAATCAAAGTTTATGGGTGCTCTTGCGGCTTCGGGGTGGAGCACAGTGGCACCTGACTCATGCTGTCCACCTTGGTTTTTTTGTCAGACTTTATAAAAAAAGCTGTTGATAACTGCTGCTAGCTAGTAAATACTAGGCAAGTGTGCTCCATCGTAGGCCTCATCTTCGCTTTCCATCAGGCGTGATTGTGGTCAAACGCAAGCCTATATTGATTCTGTGGAGGAGATCCTCGTGAAGCTGTTCGACCGTGACACATAGACAGCATACTACAAGTCCGGTTGAGGTACTAAATTACAAGACCTCATCATCACAAATCCAGACACCAAATTTTGAGACCAAACTACCAAAATCTTGCATCAATTCTTCATTACTTGCGATGGTCACATTCGTTATTCAATATGAAGCGCCTACACCTTAAACAACACACACAGGCAACCTTGTCCATTTATAACAGTCATTGCTAACCTATTATAGAACTACGTAAGGGTGTTGCGGAGTAATAATTTATAGACGCTTCGCTTAGACAGCCGCCCGATAAACTACTGCGTGTGTGCCAATCAAAACCACGATCGATATAGTAACGTGGAAAACTTTAGATGTTATGTTGAAAAGATGACTAAGTTGTTATGGTAAATTTAAATAGTTAGACATTTTTGAATAGACATTTGAAGCAAGGTAAAACTTGTACAATACATTTTGTTAGAATACAAAAACACAGACCTGACTGGAAGATAACAGGGTTCAACCGAACCTTGAATTTCTAAACACTTGTGTCACAAAAAATAGTTTTCAGTACGATTGCTACTTCGGATTATTGTTGATTTTGTCTATACATCATCATCATCGCATCGTTGCAGCCGAAATACGTCCACTGCTGAACATAGAATTCACCCAAGGTTCGCCAAATCGGTGCCCCTTTTCTCCCATAAGATTTCAAGTCATAATGTATCATTAGTCATAATCAACCTTAGTCATACAGTGATTTATTTCTGAAACGGTATTTTTTCCAGGTCTTTTTTTAAATGCCATCTTATAGAATGCAGTAGGTTAGGTTAGGTTTGTTATATAACAATTCCGAAAAATAAATAGTTTCAGAAGTAAATCACTGTATGACTAAAACGTTGACTATGACTACTGATACATTATGACTTAAAATTTTATGGGAGTCAATATAGACTCTCGCCAAATACACCGGTCCTGCCCATCTGCATCCAAAGCGTTCCGGCAACAAAATCAAAATCAAAACGTTTATTCTGCGAGTAGGCCACAAAGGGCTCTTTACCGGACTGCATTTACATGTCATGTTTTTAAAACTACCAGCGCTTTTCTAAGGTCCATCATTGCCGAGAAGAATGCGCCGCAAGAAACTTGGCAGAAAGTCATCTTTTCATACCAAACCAACCTTAACCACTTCATCACTCCATCTTATTAGACGCCTGCCTGCACTGCGTCTTTCGGTCCGTGGAGGCCATTTGAGAACCTTTTGACCCATCGGTCACCAGTTTCTATGCGTGCTATGAAATTAATTCGGAATATCTCGGCAAACCGTTGGGTTAGTTGGACTGAACAAAAATTTTAGGGACCTACGGGACGTAAAATAAAAATCGCAAACTGTAAATAAAGCCTGGTTTTAATCGCCGTCTAATTCTTCAACAAATCTCAACAGACTGGGCCGATAACGCACTGGCAACGTGTAAAGCGCTGCGGGTGTCTATGGACAGTGGTGTTTATTTAACATCAGGTATCTAGTTCGTTTGTCTGGCATCGCTAACATAAAAACCGGCCAAGAGCGTGTCGGACACGCCTAAGGTAGGGTTCCGTAGCCATTACGAAAAAATCAAGTAATATTTTTCTAAGGATTTCGTATGTGTACGGAATCATCCAAGTTTAGTTATGTTTTATACCTTAGGCTACTATTTACTCTTAAACTACAAATAGTTTCCAAGCAATCTCAGCCGCTATAATTTTCCTAGTAAATTTGATATATTTACTACCCTTCTGAATTTTTTCAAATTTTTCCACCCAACAGTTTAGATTTTAGAGGGGGGGGGGGGACGGCCAATTTTAATGAAAATTTTCACTTTAAAGTTGAATATTTCGCAAACAGATCACTGAATAGAAAAATCATGTTAGCAACCCTGCAATGGTTTTAAAAGACCTATCCAACGATACCCCACACAATAGGATAAGTCGAGAAAAAAAAAATCACCCCCCTTTACGTCTATGGGAGGTACCCTAAAAAAAATTATTTTTTTATTTTTTATTTTACCACTTTGTTGGCGTGACTGATATGTATATTCATGCCAAATTACAGCTTTCTAGTACTAACGATCTCTGAGCTTAGCCGCGGACAGACAGACAGACAGACGGACAGACATGGCGAAACTATAAGGGTTCCTAGTTGACTACGGAACCCTAAAAAAGACTGATCTTATTTTAGGCAAGTGGTTGCTGCAGGTCGGAATGACAATCGTGACGCAGCCTGTCGTCACCCGCTCACCTCGTCCCTTGCGCGTGTTGAACCGATTCTCAACACCCATATAAGGGTTTTTCATTGGAATTTTCGGTTCAAAAATCACGCAACGCCTTTGATGCAGCTCACTCTGAACATCGACCGATGTATTGAAACATTCGTCGACTTCAATTGAAAATTCCTGACGAACTTTTACATGGATATTCAGTCACTCTTGCCCAAGCATTGTGTCGAAATATTCCGAATTCATCTTTAAACTTCTTGTATTTTCCACACGCTGCTTGTGAATTGACATACATACAGTCAAGCCTCCTTTCCAGCAAAGGGCTAGACTATTTATTTCCATCTGGCCAAAATCCTGACATAGGTACATCTTTCGCTTCCACAACGCTGATTAGTCTCGCCGGTTTCGGGTTTCCTTGACCAGACCGTTCTTCAAGACATCGCCAATTTGATCACGGAACGCCCTTCTTGGTCTAACCCTTCCAAAATTTCCATCTACACGACTGACAACACGATTTGACGAGATGAGTCAACAAAGATTCCAACGTAGGCGTACTTTATAAGGCTAAAATTTTACCACGTGGGAGTAGGAAACAATATTATCCGCTACTTACTCTCACTGTGGCCCCTGCCGCGAACTTTATGCCAAATCACCGCGCCCAATACACCTGAAATTACTTCTATTGTCAAACTTAAAATGTACAAGGTGTTTCATTGGACCTAAACAGATTTACATACCAAATAAGGTTGGTAATAAAACGATGAATCTCGGTTTTACTTCGTAAATCCAGTTAATCAAGTTTGGCTTAATAGGTTTGCGTTTATTTTTGCTAAGTTGTTAGCCTCACGGTGGTTGAGGTATTGTTTAATTGTTTACCGTTCCAGTGTTAATCATCATCATCATCATCCCAGCCTATAAACGCCCCACAGCAGGGCACGGGCCTAGACTAGAAATTTCACACACACCATTGAATTTCTTCGCAGGTTTATACAGGTTTTCTCACAATGTTTTTCTTCACCGTAAAGCTCATGGTAAATTTCACATGCAATATCGCACGTAAATTCCAAAAAAGTCGGAGGCCTGCCTCGAACCCACGACCTTCGCTTGAGGGCGCATAGGTCAAACACCTAGGCTACTTCGACTTCTTCTTCTTGAATGACGTAAAAATATCATATTTTAGCCATTTTGAAAAACTCTTGAGCTCTCGTAAAGCTATGGAGCTTACAGAACCACAAGTTAATTGTTCTATGGTTTTCAATGTTTCACATTTATTTGTAAGTCAAGTTGTTTAGCTTTAAACAAAGTTTACATTCGTGTATTGTTATGGTTATTGTATAACACAATGCCGTTGAAATCTGTTCATCTTTAATTAACAAGATTTTTGCGCGAAACATCGCAAAGGGAAAACTCACAAAGCAAAAGTGCCCAACTACTTGCTTGGGAACTTTTAAAAACAAGGTTTTTGTTCAGAAAAGTTTTCTTGGATATGTTTTCTTTAGACATGTTTTATCCTGTCTTTTATATAAACAAGCATCTGCTCCTGACAGTTTATATAACTAACATTGGGAAAAAATATAAATTTTACAGCTGGTATTTTAATTAATTTATTAATTTAGGCGCGTTACTTTGCAGAGGTCCATATCAATGAACTGAAACCATTACTTTGCTCACCCGCGAGCTTATGATAGTTACGCTTATGGAAGAAATGCGTGTTCATGCACTTCCTCCACCTCCACACCGTACGAACACACACAAATCACACAAACCCAACTATCACCACATATTTAACATCTGGTAGCAGAGTAAACGGTACTCTGACGATGAACTCTGGCTAAGTTCGAAAGGCGTCAGTAGTTTGGTGGTGGTGATAGTTGGGTTTGTCTGATTTGTGTGTTCGTACGGTGTGAAGGTGGAGGAACTGCATGAACACACATATCTTGCATAATCGTAACTATCATAAGATCGCGGTTGAGCAAAGTAATTCTTTCAGTTTCATTTAGCTTGTATTTTTTTTCCAGCACTAATGTCGCCGCTTTTTGCCTCTCCTGGTTAGGCAAACGGTTTTTGTGTTTTCATATATTTTAGTGACGTTGCTCATCGGTAAAATGTATGTGAACCCTTTATTGTATAAAAGTCATACAAATGACAAGCGTAGAAGCGTAAAACGCGAACTTGTTCCTTTGATCTTTTACCAGTGCATTAAGGCCTATTTACATGGTACGAGTTTCTCGCCTCGACCATACGATTATCGTAGCTCGAGAAAAAATATAGTATCATGTAAACTACACGTACGATATCGCCCGAGAAGGGGCGATAATCGCCTCGGCTTTAATGATTGAATGTCTCCGTGTAAACAAAATTTGAATACGAGAATCGTATTTCGAGTTCATGTGCTTTTCAGTCGCCGTCATGTCATGAGTGCATCGTATGACATCGCATGCGTATAAAAAAAAACAAGCTCAATACTAAGTGCAAGGCTACTTTTTCTCCCGAAAAATGCAAAAATCCCGCGGGATAGAAATAAGTGAATTCAATTTCGGGCCTAATTTTAAAAATTATTTCACCAATAGAAAGCTACACTATCCGTGATTGACATTACGCTGTTTTTCCCTGGTAAAAATTAAAAATTCCCGCGGGATAGAATTAAGTGAACCCAATAGGTGATGGTGATGGTGATGATGGTGGTGATGATGGTGGTAGTGATGGTGACGACGACGACGACGACGATGATGATGATGATGATGATGATCAGATAATGATGATGATGATGATGATGATGATCAGGTGATGATGATGATGATCAGATAATGATGATGATTAGGTGATGATGATGATGATGATCGGATGATGATGATGATGATGATCAGATGATGATGATGATCAGATGATGATGATGATCAGATGATGATGATGATGATGATGATGATGATGATGATCAGATAATGATGATGATTAGGTGATGATGATGATGATGATGGGATGATGATGATGATGATTATGATGATGATGATGATCAGATGATGATGATGATGATGATGATGATGATGATGATGGTGATGATGATGATGATCAGATGATGATGATGATCAGATGATGATGATGATGATGATCAGATGATGATGATGATGATGATGATGATGATGATGATAAGATGATGATGATGATGATGGATGATGATGATGATGATCAGATGATGATGATGATGATGATGATGATGACGGTGTTGATGATGGTGATGATGATGCATGTTTGAGAAAAGCTCTATACAAGCCTCGGCCACGAACAGGGATTGCCGGCCTCGTACGTATCTCTAGATGGCCTCGTTTACACTCGGCCTTCTGTAACAATCCCCTATTTCGCAGCCGCTGCATAACTACATGCCAAATTTCATGTCTCTAGCACTCAACTAACCACGTAAATTATCTGGTAAAACTCGTATTGAAAATCGGTTCGCACCGATTCGTGCGATAATCGCATGTTCGTGAAAAAATGTCATACGAGAACGAGTTTAGACAAGTCGAGAAATCGTAAGCAAAAATCTCCCTAAAATGCAGGTCCTCGTGTAAGCTACATCGCCTGGCGATAATCTCCTTTCGAGTATCGAATGACATAATCGTAGGCGAGTTTTTATTTCTCGCATTAGTGTAAACATTTTCATACGATAATCGCTTGGCGATTATCGCATACGAGAATGTCATACGATTTCTCGCCCCAAAAAGTGCGAGAAACTCGTACCATGTAAATAGGCCTATAATCGCATGTTCGTGAAAAAATGTCATACGAGAACGAGTTTAGACAAGTCGAGAAATCGTAAGCAAAAATCTCCCTAAAATGCAGGTCCTCGTGTAAACTACATCGCCTGGCGATAATCTCCTTTCGAGTATCGAATGACATAATCGTAGGCGAGTTTTTATTTCTCGCATTAGTGTAAACATTTTCATACGATAATCGCTTGGCGATTATCGCATACGAGAATGTTATACGATTTCTCGCCCCAAAACGTGCGAGAAACTCGTACCATGTAAATAGGCCTTTAGGTAGAGACTGACAAAGAGTAATTTTAAAAGTCAGAAATATTAAAAGCTAAAAACATCATTTCAGCCGTAAGACGTCCAATGCTGGACATAAGCCTCCCTCAGCGATACACAATCATTACGGTTGGAAGCGGTTTGCATCCACCTTGTACTCGTGGCCTTTACCAAATCGTCCGTCCATCTCGTTCGTGGACGTCCCACGCTGCGCTTGCCGTTCCGTGGTCTCTGTTCTAGAACTTATCGGTCCCAACAGACATCTGTTCTGCGTGCTATGAGACCTACCCATTGTAATTTCAACGAGCTATTCCGTTTGGCTATATCGATGACCCTTGTTCTTCTACGGATCTCCTCATTCCTGATTTGATAATACAATTCTACTATACAATTCATCAACAAATAAATATAGTAGGTAGGTATACAAAATATTATTGTAAATTAATAGCGTGAGCCACATCTTTAAGCCTTCAAGATAGAGGTTGGTAAACGATTCTAATAACTAACGTAACTAAATAAATCATGACTTATATTACAAGACCAATAATAATCATACGATCTGTGTACGTACATTACTTATGTACGTTACTGTAATAATGACGCGTCTATAATATTGCTTTCTTTATGTAAAAACTTATTTCTAAGAGACAAGAGTGCAACGCTCGCGCATTATTGCAGTGGGTTGTGGAGGGAGAGTGTAGATCCTTCGCCCGTACACTTAAGGACGTTAGCGCGGGTGCAAGTCTTAACACATAATAGATAAGAATTTTTCGCAAACAAAGTCGCAGGCAACATTTAATTTTTAATGTATTAAGAATAACAGTGCCCCAATAACACCCCTCCCCTGCCTCTCTGTGTTTAAAGCAACCCCCTAAAACTCCGTTAGCAGTCAGAATACTTTCCTGCTTGAAAGTCAGCGTAGAGCCTAGTAGTTTGACCTATGGCCTCTAAAGCAGAGGATCGTAGGTTCGAGCCTTGACTCGCACCCTTGAGTTTATCGAGATTAATATGCAAAATTACATTTCAAATTTTCCATTTTTTCATTTTACGGCGAAAGAATTCAAGGAAATAATTTAAATGGTGTAAGTGAAGTTACCAATTAATTTGCACTGGACCAAAGTGGAAACTAATGCTGGGATGATGGCTGATGATGACCCCCAAACAACCTTTTTTTTATTATGAGAAAGAACCTGTAAAAGTTCCATTACCGTGAAAAGATTTTCTGTTACACTCACCTTTTTTAACTAAATTTCTTGTGGACTATACTTACTGCATATACAAATATATGTATAAACTTAGTGAATTTCATTTGTTTCGCCGAGTGAGAATTACAAAGCTGTACTTTGGACAAAATATAGCGTTAGTTTTTCCAGTGCTGTTTTGTTTCTTGAAAGTTCCTCGGCAAGAGAAATATGATTAGTTGGTCTGCGTTTTTTGTGAACAATGTCCCTGACTGGTTGGAACGCAGTAACGAGTTGTGAAACTAATTTCAGGGCTTCAGGCCTTTTTATTCAAACTCTTGCTGATTGCTCAGTTATAATGCTTGATTCTTTTGTTTTTGTATTTTGGTATAGACTTTTAATCTTACTGCATGCATCTGTTTGCATGTAATATTATTCGTCATCTGATTCTAACATCAAATCTGCGAAGTAATTCAATGATGTGTGTGAAGTTCCCAATCAGCACTGGGCTCACGTGAGAACTACGACACAAGTCTGATTCTGAGTGAAGGCCTGTGCCAGTGAAACGTATATAGACTAGATGACAATGATGAAAATTTTTCAAATTTTGCAAATCGAATTACACACTCTTGCAGTGATCAGATTGACTTGAAAGCTCAATTTAAAACATCTCTGTTAAAACACTTAAATAATTAAAAACCGGCCAAAAGCGTGTCGGACACGCACAAGTTAGGGTTCCGTAGCCATTACAAAAAAATCAAGTAATATTTTTCTAAGGATTTCGTATGTGTACGGATTCATCCAAGTTTAGGTATGTTTTATACCTTAGGCTAGAGGCTTAGGCTTAGACAATATGTCTAACAAGTACGAGTATAATAACAATAACAATAAATGAGTTTGAGTTTGAACTTTGTTTTTTTTTAAGTGGAGGCATTTTTTTATCAAATTTGAAAGAAAGAAAGAAAAACATTTATTAACGTATATAACAACAATAACACGTACACAGGCAAACATAAGAAAACAAACATAGACATAGGTATGTACATATTAATGTTGTTACAGAAAGGGTCCCGACTCAGTATGTCGCTAGTTAAAAAACCAGCACTGGTCTTCCGCCGGGCCACAGTATAGTAAAATCACGGAAGGTCACACAAAACAGACACGAATTAGAATTAATATAATAAACTTATCATTAAAACTTAAAAAAAAAATGTGCTTTTTTTTATCGAATTTCATTATTCTAGTTCAATGGACAGTACCTGTCCTATAAGTTTTGATTTGATTGCGAGATCCTTTAGTCATACATTTTTCCCCTTCTGAGGTAACCATTGATACTGATAGCTTAGTGGTTTGGCCTCTCAAGTAGAGAGTCGTGGGTTCGAGTTAAAAATCACTTTACTGAGTTTTTCGGAATTTATGTGCGAAATTACGTTTAAATTTTTGCTATGAGCTTTACAATGAAGGAAAACATAGTGAGACAACTTGTACGACACCTGAGTAGAAATTCAATGGTGTGTGTAAAGTTTCCTACCCGCACTGGACCCACGTGGTGTGTATAAACTGAGATTGACTGGGATTGAGCTTATTTTTTAGCGTACTGTGCCTACATCGTCATTCAAACTACATTCTACACAAAATTTATAACCAAGTTAGCTATGAAGTATCTTTTTTTGTACTTATTTTTTCAACTTCATTTTTTTATTACTTTTACGGTCATCCCGTGAAATCATACATTTCAGATTGAAATGTATGATGTATAGGAAAGATTCGTGTCTAATCTCTAGACCAGTGGTGGTGTAGGGGTATGGCACGCGGCACGGAATGCTGAGGACCTGGGTTCGATTCCCAGCATTGGTCTTTTTTCTGGGGTTTTTTCTGTGCATCTATATTTCAGTTTGAAAATTTATAAGTCAATCCCATTACTATAAGTGGGCGACAATCGACTGGCAAAATCGATCCAAGAAACAAACATTGCAAGAACAATAAAAACTAAATACTTAAGGTTTTGTTAAAACATTTTAGAAGCCATTCTGGAGGAAGGGTCTGAGCAGTTGTACAGCGCGCGCGTACCGGTTACAGTGCCCCATATTTGCTGTACGGTTTGCACTGCTTGGAGCCGCGCTCAACTGCCTTCTTCCTGCTTATTCCCCTAAATTCAAGTCTAGGGTAAATGAGCATTTACTAGACAAGCGTGCTCCATTGTAGGCCTCATCTTTGCTTTCCATCAGGTGTGATTGTGGTCAAACGCAAGCCTAAATTGTACAAAACAAAATTCAATGCAAGATTTTTACTGAACGTACTTTTTGTTGACTATACTTGCATTTTCATTCGGCCTACATAAGTAAACTAAATTTTAAGTCAATCTGACAGTTTGAAGTTGGTCAAATTCGACTTCTAAGATTTGACCCAAACAAACAGGCGAAATAAAGTAAACCGAGCATACCACCAAGCTCATAACTATGAATAATCCTATTTCCATGCCACGGAAACCTCCCAACCGTTTATTGTCACCTTAAATGATTAACAACTGAATAGCTTCGAAGGTATAAAACAAAAACCACTTAAACTAAAAAGGTCGTTAATCGCCTTACTGTTTGAGTAATAATCAATTCGGTCACGCGACGATCACACACGGAACGTTACGGGGTGGACATGCTGTATTATTATGTTTAGATTAAGCGCAAGTGTTAGGATTATCATCATCATCATTTCATAGCGAAAAAATATGGATAACTCACGTCTATGAACGAGTTTAGCTTCGGGCCAATCCGTAGCCCGAGTGTTTGGGATAAACAAAGAAAAAGATGCAGATTCTTGATACTCTGAATTTATTCCAAATCCGGTACAATTAATTATTAAATTATAAAAAATAGTGATGCACTCGTCTCGTATGGCGGTATGTCCGATCTGTCTTGCGACACGCCTCCTCCCCTTGCCTTCACCGCTGTCGCCTTGCGTCGTAGTTAACATATATAGCTAAACGTTGCGGCGGCTGCCAAACGTGTACACTGCATTTATCGATATGAGTGAGTTTTATGATCATCATTTCAGCCGAAAGACGTCTGCTGCTGAGCATAGGGCTCCCCTAAGGTGCACCTAAACATACCGGTCCTGCGTCATCCGTATCCAACGCGTTACCACTATCTTAACCAGGTCGCCGCTCTATCTTGTTGGTGATCTACCTACACTACACTGCGTCTTCCGGTCTATGGACATCTTTTAGCCTCATCGGCCATCAAATCTGACAAGCGATGTGTCCTGCCAACTGCCACTAGAGTCTGGCGATTCTTTGAGCTACGTTGGTGACTTTAGTTCTTGCGCGGACATCAATACCTTGAATACCTTTCCCTTTGTTTATCCACGTTATTACGACCAAATCGTCACCTTATTCGAATAATCAACTTACAATTAATTATTTGATCAGCAATTGTTTCCAAAACCCCGCGACCTAAATCGAAAAGAGGACATTGAGGAAATAACGGCCCCACACTAAAATATTTTTTACTTGTCATCAAATATGGCGTCATAATCAAATGGTCGCCGTAACAATGCCCACACCTGAGCAAGGAACCGGATGCGGGCCGTACCGGAAGTGCTGAATGTGCGGCACGTACGCAAGGTTGGCAGACATGACGGCAGATTAAAATTATATTATAGTGTAAACCAGGCATGCATGCGTTATTACATTGGACGTTTGTATTGCATGGGCTTAAAGTCGCGATTACGTACGCGGTCACGGAAAGGAAAGCGGAAATCAAAAAATAATATTTTTGCGTTTAGTGCATTTCAGTTATATTTCATGAAATTTAACTTTTGAAATTTTAACTTAAGACCTCGGAACGTTACGCTTTAATCTTTTAAGTGTTTAAAACTGTTTAAACGGGGAAGGTTTTTGATTGATTCGTGTTGTTATCATTATTAATTTTACTATACAATTCAATTCTTAAATATCTAATTAACATAAAAATAGATATAATAAAAACTATAATGAAATGAAAGCGTCAAAAAACAAATAAAAAAATAAAAATGTAAGAAGCATAAATTAATATTTCGATTAGGTACGTGGTTTTTGTACCCTAATAAGTATATTTTCAAACAAAAAGTAACGTGACTAAACGACTGATAGACTAAAAACTTAAAATTTTGCACACTAATTTTCTTAATCATAGATAACATGGGATTCTACTGTTCAGAGTACTTGCCCATTTATGACCCTTTCATGATATTTATATTTTTGGAATTACAACAATTGAAACTCTGCCTTCTTTTAGCTCATATGTACTACAACACGTCCAAATAAATAAGGTCACAAAAAATACGCCATTATTTTCCATATTTCATTCCAGAACGACCCACCGACGTTTTTCGTAGGTACGTCATAGTAATTTAGTCATATAATATTATTATTGTGTAATAAATTTCGTCATATAAGCCAAGCCTAAATGAGGGAGTAGGGGAGGACACGCAGGGTCGTTTTGAAAAGAGAATTATGGAATAAAAGGCGGTGAGCTGGAAGTAAAAGATGTAATGTGCCCCCTTCTCCCCTTTAGCACGTGTTTATTTATTATAAGCTACTTTATAGGTTAACCGATATGTGATAAAGGGGTTAGAGTAAGATTGGTGTATCAACTTATTGGATATGCTGATATTATAAAGTTTGTGCGTGTGTTCGTATGTGTGCGCGTTTGTTACTCCTTTGCGCTGAAACGGTTGGACAGATTAAGATAAAATTTGGTCCGCAGACAATTGAATCTCTAAAATAACAGGCCTTATTTATTATTTTTTGAACAATTGACAAAAGGACCTGTTGCGCCAAACCGAGGGCGCCTTTGCCCAGCAGTGGAATTCTATGACAGGTTTATAAAAAATAGTAATCTAAGACCATCGATATAGATGGTATTCTATATCGATGTCTAAGACAGAATATTTTTTTTTTAGTATCTAGCCTATTTACGCTAAAAAATTTAGTCCTAAACTAAACAAAGCTACAATGGGTATTTGGCACTGGATACAATTATACTTCATGATTTTGGTACTAATCTACAAAATTTTACTATGAAGGGTTACTAACGACTGAGCTACTATAGGTTATCTCCCGCCGGACTACTTGTACCATTGGGTAGTACCATTGATGATACAAATGACACCGATTTATCCCACTAGTACCATTGATTGTACAAATGGTACCGATGTGTCCCATTAGTACCATAGCGCAAATAATTTCATGTAATGAATATAGAAACTCTTTCCGGCGGCATAAACGGCTTTTTTAGGAAATATTACGTGAATAGTTTTATTTTATCACAAATTTCCTGCCGCTTGCGACTTCGTTTGCGGAAACTTTGGATTTTGTTTGACCAGAAGAACATTCATAATACTAGACACATTTGTACCATAAATGGTACTGCCCAATGGTACAGGTGGTCCGGCGGGGGCTATCTTCATAATACTATTACGTTCACAACTTAATCGTGGACAGCATTACGCGTTCTTGTATGCGCCCTCTTGAAATTAAATCTTCCAAGGAATTCCAATCAAAAAACAATTTCTTGTTTATTATTTGGCAGCACAAAAACCGGGAAAGAGAATAATGAACCCTTACAATAGGAAATCGTCGATGCTATTCCACGGCTGGCATTTCCCTGCATTGTTCATTTGAGCTCCTTTCATACGGTGTATGCCTTGATAAATAAAATATAATTTATTTATTTATCAGTAAAACAATACAAAATAACAGTATTTTTAACCAAGCGCTGTGGAATCCAATAATACATACAAAACGCACAAAACGCGCGCTATTTGGGGATTTCTATTAAAGTATAATACCTATAATGATTGGGTTAGTATTATTTTTTGAGGGTTCTGTAATTCATTTTGGGATAACATCTTCTTTTTCTTTAAATTATCAAGACACTTTTTCTTAGAAAGCCGTTGAAAATGTCAAATTCAAATTCTTAATAGACGCTTAAGGTTTTTATTCTACAACTGTAAGAATAAATATGACTTTTTTGAGCTTGAAAGTCTGTTTTGACTAAACCTTTAGATCCAAAACGGGTAGAATACTTCTCTTTGACATAGGGTTACGAAATTCGGCACGAAGACCTCACGACGAAATCTTAAAATCACTGATCCACATTTATTTTCATAGTAGTACAGAAAAATTATATGCAAATTTATTTTAACACGCCTTTATTTTTTTACGTAACTTTCAGCACGTGAATCCAATTTACAAATTAAGAAATAATTATCAAGGCAAAAGTACGTTAAACACTTTAATTAAAAAATAATAATAACAAAGTAATGTGCATACAAGGAAATCGTAGACGCGAGAGACAGTGAGCGATACAGCGCAGGCAAACGCGGCGTTAGTAATAGTACTACTTTAAAACGTGCAGGCGTCCTTATTTTCATCAACAAACCGTTTTTTTTATTTAAATATGCATTTTAAAAACCCAGATCCAAATGAGAGGTTTTTGAGTAGAACGCTCGGTTCGCTCTCAAGTTCACGTTTTTTTAAACAACCAGATATCCGCAAGCTAAAAATAAAGCAACCATCTGGTGCAATAAATAATCTTTTCCTTGTGGAAGTTTTACCAAACTCAGAGCTTGTTTCACATTAACAAACAAAGAAAAAACGGCCAAAAAATGATATCCCGTCAAAATTTCATTACGCAATCACAATACTTTGAAGTCTCGCGAATTTGAGGGGGGAGGAGTAATTTATTTCTGTTTAATTCTACGTGAGCTGTTTTTTAATAATGGCCGAACGTGACTCAGCACACAAGTTAAAAACAAATTGAAATGAAACTTCAATAAAATCGCTTCGAGGGACCGTTTAGGAGTTTCGCGCATTTTATTTTAATCCCAATGCAAAGTTATAATTGGGTTAATGTGGCTGAAAAGCGATCGGTTGATTTGCGTAACTTTTTTAGTGTTGTTCTTTATTCAGTAGCTTGTGAGCGCGACTTCGTCCGCGTAGAATTTAAAGTGTAGTGAATTTAAAGCTTTACAAAAAAAATACCTATCTTGCTCCTCCGCCAAGTAGTGAGGCCAAGTCGTGCGAAACAGCTACGTTTGCGTTGGAAAAATGCTTTTTCATGCAATTTAACCCACACTCCCTCCGCATAAAAAACGTAAATAACCAACGCAAACGTAGCTGAACCCACCACCAAGGGAACCACCACCACCGCAACACGTGACACGTGTCAAAATCCCGGACACGTGTTTCACTTCTCTCCAAAGCATCATCAGCGGTTGTTGACCCTACGACCCTCACTAATCTGTTGCTGGCCTTTAGAGGTAGTATAAACCCTTTTCTTGAAAGCCCCGATGTCATAGTTGTCTGGATACACTGCTGCCGGAAGCTCGTTCCACAGTTTCACCATACATGGCAGGAAGTGCCGAAGATAATTCACAGTGGTAGACTGCCATTGACTGTACATCTATTTCAAAAAAATATACCTACTTTTGTCGAGTTTCTTACGGGATTCTTCTCAACCGGATTTTTTGGAAACGGGGGTAGATTTTTCGATATTCAATAGTCTTTGTTATATTAAAGTGAATAAGCATATTTTCACTTTGACTTTGACTTTTAGCGGCAAAAGAAATACACCATATTCACAATTTTTTTTTCTGATATGAACTACTTAGGAATGTAATTCGGTCCCATCGTCTATATTTCCATATATATATACAACCTAAGGCTCTTCAAGGCTGAATAGGCTGCATAGGCTGTTATCTGCACTTTCCATCAGGTGAGATAGGAGTCAATCACTGGACGGTTTATGTAAAAAAAAAATATACACCGTGTTTTTTTGATTTCCGTTAAATTCGAAACATTAACAAAAACTAATATGGATCTTCGTTAAAATTAAAAAAAAAATATAGAAATAAAATCCGTTGAGATAAACATTGATACAATACCAATGTTTACAATTTTATTATACCTAACATTGATGTGACACATAATAAAAGAAAAAACCGGCCAAGAGCGTGTCGGACACGCCCAAAATAGGGTTCCGTAGCCATTACGAAAAAATCAAGTAATATTTTTCAAAGGATTTCGTATGTGTACGGAATCTTCCAAGTTTAGGTATGTTTTATACCTTAGGCTACTATTTACTCTTAAACTACAAATAATTCCCAAGCAATTTTAGCCGCTAAAATTTTCCTTGTAAATATAATATTATATTTACTACCATTCTGAATTTTTTCAAATTTTTCCACCCAACAGTTTAGATTTTAGAGGGGGGGGGGACGGTCGATTTTAATGAAAATTTTCACTTTAATGTTCAATATTTCGCAAACAGATCACTGAATAGAAAAATCATGTTAGCAACCCCCCAATGGTTTTAAAAGAACTATCCAAAAATATCCCAAACTATAGGGTTAGTCGAGAAAAAAAAATCACCCCCACTTTACGTCTATGGGAGGTACCCTAAAAAAATTTATTTTAGTTTTTTTTATATATTCACTTTGTCGGCGTGACTGATATATATATTCATGCCAAATTACAGCTTTCTAGTACTAACAGTCTCTGAGCTTAGCCGCGGACGGACAGACAGACGGACAGACATGGCGAAACTATAAGTTGACTACGGAACCCTAAAAAGTATGTAATGTCGGACGAACTCGCCTCAATAATCTCCTTGTAGCGAATAGTTATGAATTGAAAACTCTTTACTGACGAAATTTAAAAGGTAAATAATCATAGGACGTAATACCTACCATAGCCTACCTAAGGACCTTTTACACTGGCTCAGCCAAAAATAGTAAGAGTTAACCTCCTGAGGTCCGATGCCCTATTATTAGGACTTATTCTAATGTGACATTGAACTCAACTCATTAGTGAAAAAGTTAAAACTTCATTGAAACAAAATTTGACATGGGCTGCAGGAGGTTTAACACAGTTTTAAGACAGTTTCTTCGAGAAATTAACTCTATTTGACCTGAATAATCTTCCCTTAAAGTTAACGGAAATCAAAAAAATCACGGTGTACATTTCCGCTGTCGATCTATTGCGGTTCTAGAGTAACAGCCATACTAGTGCGCAAGCTAGTGCGTATTTGATGTTACCATTATTGCCAACATATAAAAAATTACAAAGAATGATTGAAATGGCCAGCACTACCATTATAGAGGGAGTAAGCAGGTACGGGGCACCATAAAAAGTTTCTATTACCTATAAACAAGATTTAATGTCCACAGATTGCTCTCTAGACCCAATTGAACGGTTACAATCAAACCCTTACATTATGATGATTGTTGGGTATCGATAGTTCTGGTATCGATTCGCATTTATTGTATAAAATTTATATTTTATAGTATAATCAATGTAATGGGATTCCATTTTTAAAGCAATTTTAGAGCTTCATCGGAACCATGATTTCTAGTAGAATAATCATTATCATCATCATCATTTCAGCCGTAGGACGTCCACAGCTGGACATAGGCCTCCCACATTGATACCCAATCATTACAGTTGGAAGCGACTTGCACCAACCTTGAACCTACGGACTTAACCAAATCATCCAGCCATCACGTTGGTGGACGTCCCACGCTGCGCTTGTCAGTCCGTGGTCTCCATTTGAGAACTTTTCGGCCCTAACGGCCATTTGTTCTGCGTGCTATATGACCTGCCCAATTGCCCATTGCCATTTCAACGAGCTAAGTAGTCCGCTTTGCTATGTCGGCGACCCTTATTCTTCTACGGATCTCTTCATTCCTGATTCAATCCCGTAGATAATTCCCAAGCATAGCCCTCTCCATAGCTTGTTGAGCGACTCTGAGCCTATTCATCAGGCAACCACGCACGGTGAAGCACCACGTCTCGGATCCATATGTCATCACTGGCAACACAAACTAGTAGAAGAATAATAAGATTTTTGATAAATGAAAAACTTTTTTCGCGTGTGCTGGACGGGATTCCAGCCCGCATTTCCTGGTTATACGCGCCAAGCACGCAAAACTGCACCACGGGGCTACTGACCGACTCACTCACTCACTGTCGGGAAAAAATAAAAAAAACCATGTCATTTAAGAGATAATAGATTTATTTATTTATTCTTCCATACATTAAATTATCATTACAAGTTAAATACCTAATGCGATAATTTATACAAAAAAAATAAAATACACAGCGACTTAAATAAGTCTATGTGCACACCCTATTGTAACAGATTTTATGCAACGCTATTTTAGTGAATAAAATACTCATACTCATTTATTCATAATATTTATTACATGACATTTTTAAAATTATTAATAGGTATTCGTGTCGGCCTAGTGGTTTGTCCTATGGCATCTCAAGCAGAGGTTTGTGGGTTCAAATCTCAGCTCGCACCTCTGAGTTCTTCGGAATTACGTTTGACATTCACCATGAGCTCTACGGTGAAGGAAAACATCGTGATGAAACCTGCATACACCTGCGACAAAATTCAATGGCGTGTGTGAAGTTCCCAATCTGCACTGGGCCCGCGTGGAAACTACGGCCCAACCCCTCTCATTCTGAGAGGAAGGCTGTGCTCTACAGTGGGATATATAGGCGGGGATGATGATGAGATATTTATTTCGAAAGTATCTGATACTAAAAGCGACTCTATTATGTGAGTCAACTATTGCTGAACTAAATGACTACGATTTTTTTTTCTCATTTCTACATAATTGTTATAATATTATTAACATTACGGTATTAGGTTACCGTTGAGTTTTGAGACAACTCCATTTAATCCAAATCCACCCAGCAGTTTTCGTGAATGAATCACAATCACATACTTTTGCCATAATATTTTAGTGCTAGTAAACAAACAACTATCGAATGCTACGCCAATCCGTAGCGCTACATCGCGTAGCACGTAGCATTTTTCTACGACATAGTACTGTTAACGACTGCTAACAATCTTACGTCGACGGCAGCAAAGAGTAAACAGATAACCACAATTTTAATAAAATTATCTTAAAAAAAAACACACTCCTTATTCAGCATTTACAAAGTTACTTTAAACACTGTTGTACTTGTTGTGCTTGTTGTCGATCCACTTTAAAAAATATTTTTTTATTTTTTTTAAATTTTTTATTTTTTTTTATTGATAGACAATTGATTTGATTTATTGGAGGCAAACGAGCAAGTGGGACACCTGTTGGTAAGCGATCACCACCACCCATGAGAACCAGAAACCCCAGAAGGGTCACTAGTCCGTTGCCGGCCTTTAAGGGAACAATACACTCTTTTCTTGAAGGACCCGATGTCATAGTTAGTTGGAAACACCGTAGACGGGAGTTGATTCCACAATTTAACTGTGCGTGGCAGAAAATGCCGACGGAAACGCACAGTTGTAGATGTATATTCATCAAGGTGGTGGTGGTGGTGGTGGTGGTGGTGGTGGTGGTGGAGAATATATATATTTTTCAATACAGCGGGACTGTAAAAGTGCAAATTCTACAGATAAACGGATCCTCCTTACTGTCGTCGATACGTAAAGCGCAAAAAGAACTCTAACAACATGAATTTAATTAAAATTATAGGTACTTATTTTTTTACATTGCAAATTTAACTGCCAAACTCGCGCTCGTTCCTGAATAATCTAATAACAAATTAATTTATTGAATCAGGCGTTGCTTTGTGGAGGTCCATATTAATGAACACACATTAAATAAATAATAAATAAATATCACAGGACAATTCACACCAATTGACCCAGTCCCAAAGTAAGCTAGGAAAGCTTGTGTTATGGGTACTAGGCAACGGATAAACATACTTATATAGATAGATACGAGGGGCGTTCAATATAAAGTGAGAATGAGATGCAAACTCTTTTAATATTACGAAATTAAATACTGGCCGGTACAGCTAATCTATCTAGCTGATTGCTATGAAAAAAAAACTAACTGTCTTTTGTTTAAAAAAATATAAGGTAATTTCTTTGCAATGCTATTGAGTACGTTAGCGAAAATGGAGAAAATTGAACTGCGCGCCGTTATCAAATACTTGTTGTTGTTGTTGACCAGATGGCCTAGTGGTTAGAGAACCTGACTATGAAGCTTGAGGTCCCGGGTTCGATTCCCGTGTCGGGGCAGATATTTGTATGAAAAATACGAATGTTTGTTCTCGGGTCTTGGGTGTTTAATATGTATTTAAGTATGTATCTATCTATATAAGTATGTTTATCCGTTGCCTAGTACCCATAACACAAGCTTTCCTAGCTTACTTTGGGACTAGGTCAATTGGTGTGAATTGTCCCGTGGTATTTATTTATTTATTTTATTTCATAAAAGGAGCAAAACGGCATAAAACATGTACCCATGTGTGAGTGCTACTGCGTTCGAAACATGTTTTTCGGTAGTTTTATGCGCATGATGACTTAATCCCCGCTATCCTTCATCATCATCATCATTTCTGCCGTAGGACGTCCACTACTGGACATAGGCCTCCCTCATTGATACCCAATAAATCCTTACTTAATCCTACTGTTATTACAAATGAGAGAGTTTGTGAAGATGTTTGAATGTTTCAATGTTTATTAGTCGATAACGCAATACCGGCAGAACCGATTTAGATGAAACTTAGCGCACAGGTGGTCACAAATCTGGATTGAGACATAGCATACTCAATAACCCGGTGTACATGTACGTGTGTTCATATGCGCGTTTTAATAAATTTAAGGCTTTACCTAATTGTCTGCCTGAATTTTTATTTTTGTTTATTTTTCTGTAGGTACTATTTTTGGCGTTCAATAAACATATATATAATATTTGTATTGTTTTTGCTTTACGTAAAAATGTACACGGATTTGACGTTAAAATTTCTAAAGTAAACATAAACGTAGTGTAGCTAGAAGTTGGTAGCTTTTTATGAATGCAGACTAGCCGCCAAAGATGGTACGAGTGAAGCTAATACAGCATTGTAATAATAAAGACACTTACTGTGTCGAGTAAAGTCGTCACAGGCGTATACAACCTTCTATAAACAAGCACACGGCTTCACCTGGCCCATTCGCCCGCCGTCGGCTGCGCGGAGTGGACGAGATCGTGGGTGTCGTATACGTGCTCCAATCGTGTTTGGTTTTATAGTGCCCTTACGCTCATGGAATACTTTATACGTGAGTAATGATTTTTATTTTGAAACGCGCACGGCGTTCGTTGGTTTGAATTGGTTTTGGTGTTTTCGAGTACTTCGTCTAAGGTGAGTCAAGTTGGTCTTTTAAAGCCAAGCCGTGAAATTGTTTCAATATCAAAGTCAAACACTTTTTTTTTATTCAAGTAGCAAAATGCACTCGTGAACGGCGAAAAATTTATCACCGATTTGGAAAAAACTTCGCTTGATAATGTATATTTTAGGTGTCAAATATTTTTAGGATTAGAAGGTATACCACCGAGTTCAATTGCGCTATGTAAAGTATCAGGTTATCTTTTTTTTACAAGTTAATTCATTAAAACTGGTAAAGTTTTTTTGAGGATTTCTCTTTTTTTCGCCTCTAGAATTTTACCTTTAGTAAAAATACTGTTTAGACGTGTGCTTTTTCATGTAATTTGGGAGCTAATGTATTCAATATGGAGATTATACTTAGGAGAAAAAAATTCAAACGTGTTCTAATTCTTTTAATTGTTATTTAATTTATGGCATAAAATGTTACTGTATTTGCAGTACAATAATAACATTTTACTAAATATGTAATACTTAGCATTGAAATAAAAAAAAAAACGAAAATGAAAATTATCTTCTAAATCAAACCAGATATACCTATTCGTTATGTTACTTTGTCCGAAAATCATGAGAAAAGTTTAATTTTGCTTATGAAATAAACAAGACCCATTGGTTTCTTGTATTTTAAATTAAAATACTATAACGTAGTAACTCAAAATTTTATCACAGTTGATGAAATCCAAGATTAAAAAAATCTATTCACGCCAACTAAATTCCCTAAATCAACTTGTAGTATATATACTTTTTTTAAATTTAGAATGACCATTTATACTAATATATAACATATGTACAACTATCCTAGACTAAAAAAAATGTATGTACAATAAGAAAAAAGAAAACAAAAATATAAAATATAACTAAAACATATTCTGAAAGCTAGTCCCCTTAGGCAAGGTGCCGAAGATGCTGGCAGCGTTTCCTCTTTGAATAGCTAAGCTAATTCTTTGTCCGAGGAAGCTGCCAGCTCTTCGGTCACCTGTGACGTCGACTAACCTCTTAGAAATATCCTTAAAGAGCTTATGTAGTTATTTCATTCTATCGTTTATACTTAGGTTATTTTATTTTCCTCTATTTAAATTGTTTTTGAACAAGATGTTTTAAAATGAGAAGGATGATTTTGAATGAAAGATGTAAGATAGTCGTTGCAGCTAAGTGGTGTGACCTAGGGCCTCTCAACCAGAAGATCGTGGGTTTAAACTGAATTTAATTGCGAAATTTAATTTCAAATTTACCACGAACTTTACGTTGAGGTATAACTCGTAATGCGTCCGGCATGTTTGCCGCCGCCAGTGTAGATGACTTCTATGCCATTATGCGCAAGAAGACAGCATCATTTTTTATTACGAATAAAGGTTAGTAACAGTAGTATCCTGAATGTGATAGTAGAGAGGTTCGATACCGCCACACTCAGCCGATACAACTGAGCTGCATGTTCTCAGACTTGGAATCCCTTAACTTCGAATTTTCTTTTGATTATTATTACCATTACTTTACTATTGTTCAATTTATTTTTCGTTATATTTTTGATGCTTTCTGATATTGTAATTCCATTAGCTATTGAATTGTGACACTGACATAGTCTATTTATAAGCTAGGTAACTAACAAACCATGGTCATGCATAACAGTCTGAGAATAAATGATTTTTATTTTTTATTTATTTATTTTATAACAACACAAGGAAGCCAGTACATGCCTGCGAGTGTTTTCAATGGTGTGTGTGTGAAGTTCCCAAATCTCATTCTAAGAAGAAGCCTGTGTCCAACAGTGGGACGTTACATAGATCGAGATGATGTTGTAAAATGAAAATGGTAGTATTAAGTGCGACTGAATATCTTTGTTAAAGTTTTTCAACGTAAGTTTCTATTCAAAATTAACTGTTGCATGAGACTTTATGTGTGAAGAATTTGCGTATCGTCGATAAAACTGCAGTACTGCGTAACCAACAATGGCCAATGCCGCGTAATTAACAAAATGTGTCACATTTAATTTTGGGTAAGTCTGGCATCAATAAACACAAAGATGTTAAATTTTAATGGTCTCCTGTGAAAATTACCACAAGTCAGTTACGCGGTATTACCAATTGTTGGTTACACAGTATTGCAGTTTCATCGACGGCATCGCTTTCTCACGGGACCTACATATACATTTTTTGAGATAATAAGTATTTTCGGTTTAAGATTATTTATTTCCCAAAAAGATTTACAACCACTTACTGAGAACACGTATCTATCTTACTTAATAACTAAATGAGAAGCGCGAACGGTCATGCTAACAAAAACAAAGTGGGTAAAATATAAATACTCAATCAAGTACTTACAGATTGGAGTGAGTTAAATTGCAAGTTACACGCTTGTTTTAATTGTAGTTTAAATGTTAGTTAAATTTTTTGTTGTAGTTTACATTTAGTTACTGTTTTTAAACACAATTAGAACTAGCCTATGATTTGGAACAATGTGTTAATCCATACAGTACACATGACGTGTGTGTGTGTGTGTGTGTGTGGCTAGCAAGAGCTGGATGAGAGTGGCCGAGGATCGTGCTCAGTGGCGTGTCATGGAAGAGGCCTATGTCCAGCAGTAGACGAGCATAGGCTGAGGATGATGATGGTGATGATGATGATGGGTTAATCCGGGTAATAAATTATCTGTGTACTTTGGTACACAGATAATTTATTACCCGGATCTCTCTCTCTCTCTCTCGGATTAACTCTTTCAAATCCGTTGAACCATTTTTGCGCCCTGAGTACATGTCCTGAGTAAATATTGTGAATGTGTTCAGATAGAGCTTAATATGAAACGTACATACCGTATATTATTGCCTATTTATAGGCCACAAGGGCCAACATAATATATTGATGATAACCTCTTTGGATCTAAATGTTTCGGCAAACAAATTAAATTTATTACTTCAAGTAATTTGTAGTAAAGAAAGTCCATAATGATCAATGTCACGCAACTTAGCGTTATGTTTACTTGAAGAACAAGTTTAATTTAAAAAAAAAAAAAATCATACAAAATATGAATAATTTTGTATAGTAAAAATATCCTAAACTAAAAGTAGATACAGTCAACTTATTTGATTCCTAGACCACTATAGAACCTTGTTGCATTAACCTATACATAATTACAACGTCAGTGCGGGTCAAAGGATTATCAACTCTCCGAGCACAAAATGGAATAGGTAATCATAAAGAATTATAAACGATTCGCTTGAGCGAATCATTCATCATTCATTGTCATTGATGGCATGAGAGGAAAAAGAAGTTTTGACAGACGGACAGTGACAATTCAAGTTATTAATATAATCAAACTCCTTCCTTTCATTATCTTTGGCACAACATGTTCGTAAACATCGAGATGTCGTCATGACATACTTCACGCAATAATCACTGTCATAGAAGATAAACATTAAAATAAGAAAATAGTAATAAGAAAAACCCAAACACAATAATCTGACACGACACCTATATTTTAATAACACAAACAACATAACTTAAGGTTTGTAGGCGAAGTCAATATTATACCATGTTATCTAACATTGTACCTAAAATTGATAACAGTAGCCCCAAACCCTAAATATAGCGTTTCGTGGGCTTTCCCACCCCCTCTGAGATACAGGCGTGATGTGTGTGTGTAACATTAAAAGATAATGAAAGAATATATTTATTTGAATATATTTTTATTTTTTATTTTTATTGAATTGATGTCTATAGTCTAATTTTGATTTTAATGTTTTGATTTAATTTATTTGCTATAATTAATTTCTATTCCATTATATTGGCTGTATCAAATTTTAAATTCTTATATGGGTCTTGTTGCCCGAAATAAATGATTTTTTTTTTATTTCTTTTTTTTTTTCTTTTAAAGCTTGCGAAAAAAAATTACCGTACAATTTTGACGATACCGAAAGCATTTGAAGTAAATTTACAAGAACCAATTATCGTTATTGTTTGATAAAGGAAATTTTGTATCAGATATTTGAGAGTAATCATCCCTTTGTTTGGGGAAGCCACAATAACGCTTGGTTGGAAATCATCGGTTCTTAGAAACCGCTTTGTGTTTTATATAATGTTTAAATTGAATTGTGATAGAATAGAAGCCTTGTAAGCACACTTTTTGATCACGTCAAAGATAGAACAAAAATAATACTTCATTTACTATCATTTACTTGCTGCTTCTTGATAATAAATGTACCTAAGTTGAATTAAAATCCCCAGGGCAATTCCAAAAAAGTTTTATAAAGTTGGAGTACTTCGACGCAATGGTGGGTATCCTTTGGACCGGCAAGCCACAACAAGGGAAGTCTGTGTTCCCTGAACACTACAATCTTGCCGTTTTCAAGTCTAGGGGGACTTAGTATTTACTAAACAAGCGTGCTCCGTCGCAGACCTCATCTTCGCTTTCCATAATCTGCGTGATAATGGACAAACGCAAGCCTTTTTTTTTCAACTTCAATAAAAAGAGACAAATTTACTTAATCTCCGAACAAAATATTCCATATCCACTCTGTGATACTCTGTGTACCAAAAGTGCTTAGATAAAAATAGAATATTAAATAGCGTTTAACAAATTCAAATTTTCCGCCCCCAAAACAATGTTGCAGCGCTTGCGGCAAGTTCAAAGAGGTAAAAACCACTATCCTCGCTAGCGGGGGCAAAGTTGAGTCTTTTTGTTGCAAAGTGAACAAAGTGAAAGTAAAGTGAGGGACAAGTTTAAGTTCGCCCTGTATTTGGAGCGCCGTAAAGGGTGATGGAGTAAGGGTTGTTTATTATGTGGTTTGTCTTTTTTTAAGTTCACCGCAGTAAATTGAGGGGCTACCAAAGAGCCATGAAGCACAGCAATTGGGATGTACAAATACATCGGTCGTGTCATAATAATATTGCATTGTCAATCCGCACTGCACACTGATCCCACAATTAAGCCAAAAGGTTTTGATCTGCCCCGCAATCTCTGGTGCCGTTTGAACAGGCTGAGAACTGGGCATGGGCGTTGTTATTCCCTGCAACATAAGTGGGGTTGGAGGGATTCTCCGCTCTGCGATTGCGGTGAGGAGGAACAAACCATCGAGCACATCTTCCGGCGCTGCCCCCTTCATTCCTACCCCGGACCTGCTGAGGACTTGGACGATCTGACTCCTGACGTAGCTGCCTGGCTTAGCAACCTCAAGGCTGTTCTCTGATTGCCCTCATATTTATAATGTCATACGATTAATAATAATTGCATTGCCATCCGATTTACACATTGTCATGCGTGCAAAATTTCAGCTCCACCAGAAATAGGGAAGTGGGTCAAATTTACCTTCCATGATTGGACCCACTCACACTAACGAGGGAAAATTAAATGAAAGGTTGTAAAAAGGACCGCTCGAATTCGGAATACTATACTGCGCTCCAAAACTTGTATCGTAAAGGTTATCTCAGCCTATACCAATACGTCGCATTGTAGGCCACAGCTCTTCAGAATGAGAGGGCTTCAGCCGTAGTTCCCACGTGAGCCCAGTGTGGATTGGGATCTTCACACACACCATTGAATTTCTTTGCATGTGTGTCCAGGTTTTTCACGATGTTTCCCTTTACCGTAAAGCTCATGGTAAATAATAAATGTAATTTTGTAGACAGTCCAGGCTAGGCTCAAATGAAACTGGACTGGTCGGGTCTCCCGCATGCACCCATAGAGGTAGGCGAGGGTTACCACTCGATGGATGCTTCGGTATGGATATTGACGCTGCGGTAGGCCAAGGCAAAGATGGCAGGATGACCTAGACATATTCTCGAATGATTGGGCAGACAAGTGCAGACAAGGCGAGTTGGAAATCCAGGTGAGAGACCTTTGCCCAGCAGTAGAGTAATGATACAAGCTGGCAAAAGAAACTGTAATAAATGTGTGAAATTATAACAAGGAAATTCCTTTGATCAGATTCATTGGTTAACATCGTAGTAACTTAAAATTCACTATCCCACCCTATATACTTTATGTACGTTCCACTGCACGGCACATGCCTCTTAGAATGCCTCTTAGGCTTGGGCCGTAGTTCCCACGCGGGCCCGGTGCGGATTGGGAACTTCACACGCACCATTGAATGTCTTCTCAGGTTGTGTGCAGGTTTCCTCACGATGTTTTTCTTCACCGTAAAGCTCATGGTAAATTTCAAATATGATTTCGCACATAAATTCCGAAAAGCTCAGAGGTTCGAGCCCGGATTCGAACCCACGGCCCCTATGCTTGAGAGGCAATAGCCTAGAGGCTAGATAGCTGTGGTGTCCTAATAGTTTGGCCTAATAGTTAGATAACTACTTACTCGGCTATCTAGGAACTTAGTGTTACTGGACCTTTAAACATTTGCCAAAAAACAAAGAGGATTTTTTAGTACACCTTTTCCCAAGAACATCTTAAGACGTAAGAACAACCTTTCGCGCACGTGTTACGTATAAAAACTAATGAGGGTATAAAAAGCTTGTTTACTCTTACTTGAAATCTTGTTTTCACTTGTTAATAAAAAATATGTCGATGTTTTGTATAAGCAGAGCAAATTCGACGTATGCCAGATAAAATAGTCTTAAAAAACCAAACCTTTTTTTATATCATTAACATAATAGTGTGTATAAAGTCAACATCTAATTAAAGTGTCTAGGTCATTAACATATTTGATACAGTGTGCAAACGAGTGTTTTACGTAGATATAAGTTCCACTTATATATTATTACTGATGGCCGATGGGGCAAAAAGGTTCTCGAGTGGCGTCCACGGACCGGAATCTAAGACGCTGTGTAGATAGGCCTCCAACAAGATCGAGCGGCGATCTGGTTAAGGTTGCGAGATCGCGTTGGATGCGGATGGCATCACGGGACTGATCTGTTTGGCGAGCCTTGGGGGAGGCCTATGTTCAGCAGTGGACGTCTTTCGGCTGAAATGATGATGATGATGATTATAATTGAGAATGTTTGTAAAATTATGGATGTTTGTTACTCAATCACGCAATAACGGAGGAGGATTCATATGAAACTTGGCATAGAAATAGACAAATATCTGAATTCAGACTTATAATTACTGAAATCACGGTAATTCGTCCTCGTGAGATAATATTTTGACTTAAGGCTCTATTGAGCTTTGGGGCATTTATTTGATTCATTGAATCTCGTCATTACTAAGCTTAAGTCCTGAAACTCATGTGTAAGATATTGGCGGGTTCACTCTAATGACCAGTGTTTATCGACACGATTACTTGTAGTTCGATCGATAAAAAAAATCCAAAGTCGTCTCTAAGAAATAAAATAAATTCTTACTATGACGTAAATACTGCATGACAGGTCATGACGTTTTGAATGTTAATAAAACAAGATTTTTCTAGGGCGTAGTGTTACTACGTTTTTAAAATATGTATTTGTTTTAGTAATACGATGGAAATACTTAAATACATGCGCAGTCTAACAAACATTATCTCGAGCCATCGTGCTTCTCCCTTGTTCGATAGTTAGTTGCGTTAGTTCTCCTTCGGCCATTGGACGGGAACTCTTGTCACTTGCGCTTACGCATTGCTTTGATTCTAGCCGCTCTCACGCACACATACACAAGTGCATAGAATTTTTTAATAAACGAAGAACAGCATGGCTTTAGAAAGTCCCACAGTACTTCCTTAGCAATGTTTAAACTAATAAAGCAAGTATTAGACTGTATTGATAAGAAAATCCCGGTAACAGTACTCTTTTTAAGAAACCCGATTATCTTTTCACTAAGACAGATGTTTCCCCTTTTCATAGGAGATATGGAACTAGATCCACCCGACATTGTCTGTTGGAATGTCACCCCCACAGAACTGTAGCTTTTACCGGTAGTTTTCGTTATCTTGCAACCAAGTGCTGGAACAATATACCCCCACCGATAAGGCGTTTAACATCAAAAAAATCCTTCAAAACACAATACAAATTAATTCTCTTACAGAAGCAAAGCGGTTGTCCGGTACTTGATTTCGAGTGTGATTTTAAAACGTAGGGTAGGGTGAAGGAACTATATGGCGTTTGCATGTTTGTTTGGGGTGGTTCGGTGGCTGCTATATATAACTATTGTTTTATATTACGAAATCAATAAAATTGCGCAAATCTAGTAAATTATTATAAATAATGCATTGGATGAAAATTGCAGCTTGTAAATAAATGGTCTCCAATGTTGCTGTTTATTTTCCTTGTAATCGAAGTGAAGAGCAGAGTGTCGAGCATTTGGACCCATTTTCCCCTCGACGTGTCTGTCTGCCCTCGCCGTATCGGCTCGGGTAGTTTTGGGGACGTCTCGGGTGGCGTGGCTTTGTTTTGTGCTTTTGTTGTAATCTGCTTTTTATTGTCGGTATTAATGATGCTTAGCACTGTTTGTTTTGTTTTTCTTTTGTTGTATAATTATTTTTGAATTAGTAAGTAATATTTTGTTCTCGATCCTCTTGGTTGTGGCAGAATATCAGTGTTTTGCTCCTATGAGCAATGTTGACCACTGAGCCACGGCCCTTTTGCACTACTGCAGCGCATACAGACAATATATAATGTTTTACTTTTAAGTTTGTACTGGCTTTTGTATTTCTGTTAATCTTGATTGTGTGTGCTTGCAGTACCAAATAAACGTCTTTATCTATCTATCTATCTATCTATCTTCATGGATATGAGCAGGGCATTCGGTTTTGTATGCCATAAACGTCTTACCATTAAGCTGTCACGATATGGGATAAGAGGCCCCGCACTAGACTGGATCAAATCATATCTCTATGACCGGACACAATGTGTAGAGTCTGTTAGGTATTGCTCGGAATCCAAAGTACTTGAAACATATAGATCGTCTTATGCTAATAATAAGTTTGGTGTACCCCAAGGCAGCATCTTGGGTCCGCTATTGTTCTTGATGTATATCAATGACTTGCCTAATAATCTTACCCATGAACGCATTTTATTTGCCGATGACACTTCAATTATTATAAAAGGCTATAACCTGGCGACCTACAATAGAGATATAAATGATGTACTCGCACAATCTATAACGTGGTTAAGAGCGAATATTTTAAAGGTAAATATTGACAAAACGAAGTTTATCCAGTTCCATACGTATAAAAATCAACCTAAGATATTAAATATAAGCTTTGATAACAAATCAGTCGAAGAAGTTTTTCAAACCAAGTTTTTAGGAGTAATAATTGACCGTAACTGCAACTGGAAGACTCACTTGGATCATATCTGTTCCAAAGTCAACAGTTTTGTTTATGCCCTCAGAAATATAAGGCAGACAGTATCCGTACCGGCGGCCTTAACTGCATATCACGGTTCTATCAATTCATTATTGCGTTATGGTATGGTTCTTTGGGGGAACTGTGTAGACATGGAGAGGTTATTTTTGGTTCAGAAACGTTGCATGAGAGCAATGAGAGCAACCTAAGAATAATTGAATCATGTCGCCCATATTTCATTCAACATGGCATTCTCACAGTGATAGGTTTGTATATTTTGGAGGTTTGCGTTTTTGTACACAAACATAAGACTCTCTTTATAAAAAAAACAAGATATGTGTACAAATACGGTTAGGAGTCAGTATAAACATAAATTGTATAAACCCTTAGTTAAACTGGCCCTAAATTCCAAAAACTCCTACATTATGTGTATCAAAATTTATAATAAGTTACCTGACGATTATAAAGAATGCAATTTAAATTTATTTACGAAAAAGACTAAAGAATGGCTTAATGAGAAATGACTGTCTTTATTCTGTTAATGATTTTTTTTACCCGACTGCCGGAGGGTTATGTTTTTAGAGCGTATGTAGTTATGTATATATGTATGTATGTGTGTATGTATGTATGTATCATTCTTTGGCACGCCCTGCAGCCTAAACGGCTGGATGGATTTTGAAGTGTGAGGTGTCATTAGATTCGTCTCAGTTGCGCGAGTGACATAGGGTACATATTTTCCGAGAATTCCCGTGGGAATGGGAATTATACAGGAAACACGGAATTTTAAACTTCCTATTGAATTCAAGTTGTGGTACTCATACACGTATCTAAGTAAGTCGGTAACCCTTATTCTGACGTATTATTTTTTCACTGTATCATCATAATCATCGTCATCATCATCATCATCATCATCATTATCATAATCTCATTATCGAGCCCACTATGAAAATTGCTTTAGAGAATTAGACCATTTACGTCATTTATGGGTACTAAGTATAACTAAAAAAAATATAATTGGTTTAACTTCTTTAGCTTCTTTTTGCATTGGGATATTAGGAAAAGTTAGCTTAATCATACCCCATTTGCCGAATAATTTTCGAACTTACCATTCGAAAGTTATTCGGCGAAACGTTGGTTGCTAATTTTTTCCAACAGGCGCAATTAAATACTTTCGTAAGTTTGTCGAGAACTTCGAAAATTAATTGCGGCTGTCTTATAATGGTCCGAGATTTGGTCGCTAGTGGGTTGAATAGGAGATAGTTTGCGCCGCCTAACGGCACCTCACATCAACTCCTAGGTATCATAGTCTCGTGGGAACTTGGCAAAAACTACAATTTTTTTCTTAAGTTGGTAATTTTCGACGGTTCGCACTTGACCGTTTTGAGTTAGGTTTTGCTCTTTCGGTAAAACCAACTCGATAAGGGGGGTTTTTATAGGCGGGGTGGGTAAAGGGGCGGGGAGGGCTCCGTGGGAGTTTCCTTTTTTACCCGACTGCCGAAGGAGGGTTATGCTTTTCAAGCGTATGTATTTATGTATGTATCCATTATACGGAGATGGGTCAACGGGAAACCCGCAAAAAGATTTTTATGAAATAAACTAAAAACAAGCTAAATAAACACATTAATTATTAAAAAAATAAAAAACCCGACTGCGTAAAAAGTAAACTAAAAACAAGCTAAATAAAAAACATTTTATGAAACGTTTTTCAGTAAACTAAGAAGAGTAGGTAAGCCATGCGCAATGACACGGAAAAAGAAATGCAGCTGAAGGCACCACTGTAGCCAAATATACACCGTGAAATTTTAGTGGTTGTTTTCCCGAAACGAGGTGATTTAGTATCGATTGTACAATCGATTTATAATTACTATTTTGACTAGAGTCAAAAATCCAATTGTGAAAAACGAAAGTCGAGAATGACCGCAAACCAATAGTAACGCTTCGTTGGTACCTAACCTATCGTACGATCGTACGCTACTTGTACCAACGAAGCGTTACTATTGGTTTGCGGTCATTTTCGACTTTCGTTTTTCACAATTGGATTTTTGACTCTAGTCAAAATAGTAATTATAAATCGATTGTACAATCGATACTAAATCACCTCGTTTCGGGAAAACAACCACTAAAATTTCACGGTGTATAGCAAATAGCAAATTTAGGACAAGAAATTGGATTATAAAACGCAGTCGGAGGCATTATGATTATCAATTGTGTAACTGGATTCCACATGCCTCCGACTGCGTTTTGGAATCCAATTTCTTGTCCTAAATTTGCTATTTGCTATATATTTGGCTACAGTGGTGCCTTCAGCTGCATTTCTTTTTCCGTGTCATTGCGCATGGCTTACCTACTCTTCTTAATTTACTGAAAAATGTTTCATAAAATGTTTTTTATTTAGCTTGTTTTTAGTTTACTTTATACGCAGCCGGGTTTTTTATTTTTTTAATAATTAATTGTTATACTTTTACCTATTATTAATTATGAAATTTTATTGTGACATTTAATTTCATTTCATTAACAATTGTCATCATCATTAATTTAAGAGCTTAGCTCTTGTCGGTGGAGTAATCGCCACTCTTTTCGGTAATTTAACTTTTTTTATTTTTATTTTATTCTCGATTATAGTGTGTAAGCAAAAAGTTGAACGCCTGAAAAGGTAAGAGTTTAGTGAGATTTATGTTAAGAGTGCATTATTGAACACCTATGTTACTGTACCTAAATTCTTCTCAATAAATTGATTATGATTATGAATACCTAAAATCGACTAGCGCCAAAAGCTCGGTAGGGCCTTAAAACAAGAATAGAGGGCGCTGACCAAGAACGATCAAGACGACTTAATAACTTCGTCTGCAATCGATAGATGGCTCTGTTTAAGCAAACGTTGTGCTTTAAAAATGTTAGTGTAAACTTACGGCTCGGCCACGACTTCGCGCGTTTAGCGGCGCGGCGAGCGTTATCTGTGTTCATTGCGCGGCCGAGACGCTCGCCGTACAGTGGTTACCTGGCGGCACACGCAATGAACTGATAAAACGCTCGCCGCGCCGCTAAACGCGCGAAGTCGTGGCCCGGCGGTAAAAGTTACAAGGTTTGTAATCAACAATTTATTTACACAACTCACAAAAATTGCAAGTAAAATTCGGAATTTAATTTCGAATTTACCACGAGCATTTAGTGAAATTGAAAAATCAAAGCCCTACCTTAGTTACTTCAAAACTCTTCTTATTTTCTTGCTTGTAATTCAAATTAAGCCCAAGTGAATGAAAATGTTTTGAATAATTTAAAACGTTTCTGAAATATCCTATTATTGCGCAGTAACAACGTACAGAAACGGTCCGATATCAACACGCTGTTACAAAAACAATTAACGATTCTTATCACTCCATTGTTGTTCAATACAAGGGGCACGTCGAATTACAGTCCTCACAATGTAGCTTTCCTTTCAATAAGCCCTTATTTACACTCTAATCACACTGAAATTTACACTCAGTGCTGTACTGTATAAAGTCTAAATTGGAATAAAATGGGAACTTGATTTGCGTCGTTCTATTATGTTGTGAAGTTATGACGTAATTACCGCCCTGGTGATTTAGTATTGTGACAACACAATGTACAATACCATACCTAGGGATCTAAGTCAATATGGAAAGTAATTATTACATAACGTTGAATGAGTATTGAAAACCACAATAATTGAGGGTATGATTGTATGTGTTGATGATAAGAGTGTCAATAGTAAATGAAAAAAAAAACCGGCAAAGTGCGAGTCGGACTCGCGCACGAAGGGTTCCGTACAATTATTTATAAAAATCACGTTTGTTGTATGGGAGCCCCCCTTAAATATTTTTTTGTTTTAATTTAATAATTTATTTTTAAAGTCAATATATAATTAAATATTCTGTGAATATTTTAAGTGTCTACCTGTTGCCGTTATCAATATCGAGCAAAAACGAGCAAAAAAATCATGTTTGTTGTATGGGAGCCCCCTTAAATATTTATTTAATTCCATTTTTTAGTATTTGTTGTTATAGCGGCAACTGAAATACATCATCTGTGAAAATTTCAACTTTCTAGCTATCACGGTTCCCGAGATACAGCCTGGTGACAGACGGACAGACGGACAGACAGACAGACAGACGGACGGACGGGCGGACGGACAGCGGAGCCTCAGTAATAAGGTTTCCGTTTTTACCCTTTGGGTACGGAACCCTAATTATGGAAAGTTATGATTTTTGTTATTATTAAGTTCTAGAACACCATTGTGAGAGTGTAGCTAATAATTTTATTAAACATTGAGAAAAATGCATGTAAAATTTACGATCATGCTTGCGATCATGGGATTAAGGATAGTCAACGGATTAATAAAACTGCCAAAATAAAAATATATACTGACCTATTGTTAATGATTTATAATCGTTATACGGTGTGTAAATGACCTGAATTGGCTTTGGTTTTTAAAATTTCGGAGTACTTACCTAGAAAGTGAGGAAAAATATTTTGAATAAATATAAAAATACTTAAAAAATATAACTCGACGTTTCGCGTTTGACTTCAAAACGCGTCAGTGTAGTTTGGTGGTGGTGATAGTTGGGTTTTTCAACCGACGAAAACAAAAGGAGGAGGTTCTCAATTCGACGCGTATTTTTTTTTTTTTAGGTTTGATCACGCATAACTTTTTACAGAGTAGTCGGATTTTGATGATTCTTTTTTTATTGGAAAGCGTATACCCTAAGGGTGGTCCCATTTCAATTTGGAAATAATATTCCTACCCTAAGGGTAGGAAAATAGGGGATAATTGACTAACTTTTTACAGAGTAGTCTGATTTTCATAATTATTTTTTATTGGATAGATAGGGTATACCTTGAAGTTGGTATTATAAATTACGAAAAAAAATTACCCCAAGGATGGAAAAAAGTATAAAATAAAAACTTTCTAACAAAAAATTAAACCGCCGAAAAAACTGAAAAGCAAAAAATAATACCTTTTTTGTTTGACCTTAATCTAGGTACCAGTTTGAAGTCGGTGCCTCAGCACGAGCCAGGAGGAGTGATAGAAGCCAATCAGGTAGACGATTATAGGTCCACTCCTCCTGGCTAGTGCTGAGGCACCGACTTCAAACTGGTACCTAGATTAAGCCAAACAAAAAAGGTAGGTATTATTTTTTGCTTTTCAGTTTTTTCGGCGGTTTAATTTTTTACATAAATGTAGCTATCGTAAGGTCGCCGGTGAGCAAAGTAATTGTTTCAGTTCATATACTGGGTGGAACCAAACGATGATCCTTTACTTAAACAGGTGATAGTATTGCTTAAACTGATCAACTTTCTCCAAGGAACATAGACCAGGTCGAAAAATGAAAAAAAAATTTCATATTCCCATACAATAGTACATCACTGCAGAGGCCGGGACTTAAGGGGTTGCCGGCCGAGGATACGAGGCCGGCAACCCCTGTTCCGGCTGAGGTTTGTATAGTGCTTTTCTCAAACATGCACCATCACCATCATCATCATCACCATCATCATCATCATCGTCGTCGTCGTCGTCATCATGATGGTGACGGTGATGATGATGATGACGATGATGATGGTGGTGATGATAATGATGGTGGTGATGGTGATGATGGTGATGATGATGATGATGGTGGTGGTGATGATGATGATGATGATGATGATGATTATGATGATGATGGTGATGATGATGGTGATGATGATAATGGTGATGATGGTGGTGATGATGACGATGATGATGATGGTGGTGATGATGATGATGATGATAATGGTGATGATGATGATGATGATGATTATGACGATAACGATGATGATGATGATGGTGATGATGGTGATGATTATGATGACGATGATGATGATGATGATGATGATGATGGTGATGATGATGATGGTGATGATGATGTTGATGGTGAAATATTTCTCTAGGCATATCACCATTACCATCACCATCACCATCTTACCTTACCTTAAATAAGCGTAGTGGCAGAATGTCATAATGAACCAAAACGCAAATATTGCTTATAGTTCGCAATACGGCTAGTTTTTTAAATTTATTAATTTATTTTCTTTACTGTTAAACTTTACCGTACTCATCTAACAGAATAACGACTACACCCTGTTGTTCCGAATTGAAGATTCTCATGCGCTTAATTAAATTCTCGATTTAGCTGAAGATGTTTAAGCATCTAATTAAAAACGGTAATTAGACTTTGAAGCTTTAAAATACCTCCGGTAAATACTCGCTTTATTTTTATTACATTTTGTTTTCATGTTGTTTTAGGTGGTGTAAGTAATGATTTTGTTTTTATTAGTTTCTTCTTATTGATTATTTTAGATAAACACAAAGTATATTTTTTACGTTACATGTTCGGAGTTTAATAGCTAACTAATCTTTACTGATTTTTACAGAAAATTTTGAATTATACAGCTGAAAAGTTTGTTTGTTTGTTTTTGTAACTAGGTACTGGTTCGAATTTAAAATTATTTTGTCTTGAATAGCCCATTTATCACGGAAGGCTAGGCTGTATAACATCACGCTATGACCAATAGGAGCGGAGCATCAGCGCAGTCGCGGGCACCAGCTAGTGCAAATATAAAGTTTTATTTTTTTGAGGTTGATCTTCAGCAAAGTATAAGGAATCCAAATTTTATCACATATCATACCAATTTTAATAATAAAATTAATTTTCCACACTACTAAGGAATTAGAAACATTAATTTTTTATCATTAAAAAAAATCACTCTGCATTATAAATTAAATAGAAAAAGGTACAAAAGGAAAATTTACAGGCTTAGGAATAGGTTTTTTTTTACTTCAGAACAATCTCTCTGTTCCAACCTTTGGGATAGAAAACTGTAAAATTTAAAAATGAAACCAGCAGTAAGTAAAAGAGTACAAGCTAATTTGAATGAAAGAAAAAACTTTTAATTACTCCTGGACATATTTAGTTAGCTCGAGTCTGTATCATTTTAGTAGGTAGGTACATGTAAAAACAAACTTCACGAAATTAAAAAACACAACAAGCTTTAAAAAAAAACTATTTTTTCTAACCAGAAGTGACTCGGATAGGTTAGGTTCAGAAGGCTAAGGCGGGAGCAAAGCGTAGCGTAGTAGTTAATACACTCACCACGGTCAAAAAATTCGGCCCACAGTCCACCTTTCATATAAACGAGGCCACTTTGATGTCTTAATTCTCCACCAGGGCGGTGCCCCGGTTGAGATCTGATGATGGATATTCAGAGCATCAATAATGGAGGTCCAGAGTTCCCAACATACACAGTAAAATTGTTTCAACAAGCAGTTCACACCACAGCGAGAGAATTTGTACCAGCACTTAAATTTTCATTCATTTTATTGCTATTTTAGATGTTTTTCTGAACATGTTAATTTCCGTGTTAAACGCAGATTCAATCAGGGTATCTTTGGAACTCTCAATGCCCTTTATTAATGCTCGGAGTAGCCATCATCAGATCACAGCCAAAGCACCGCATAGTGGAGAACCAAGGCATCAAAGTTACCTCGTTTGTATGAAAGGTGGACTGTGGGTCGAATTTTTACACCGTGAGTATATTAGAATCCCCCCTTCATGATGAACTCGCACTTAGCCAACTCCATTAAAACGTAACTCAACTTCCATAAAATTCTATTTCATATCTAATTCACTACCAATCTTCAAAGTAACACTCCTAAATATTATTTTCCTGAATCTCGGGATATTTTATTTGGTACATTTCTCCTGTTTCCCGTGATTTAATTTGGCGGATGCCCGGGGACGTATTAGATTTCCCGGTCAGGCCATACTTTATTGGACGGTAACTAAATTTGGTCACCACTATTTGTAATTGCTTGTTCTGATGGGATTTTTATTGGAGCTGAGATACTGAAAATTGAAATGGAATTGACATTAGATGGTTGCTGCATCGGGCTTAAAGAATTTTGCTGTTAGACAGTTGAATTAAACTATCTTTCGATTATATCAAGTAGATTAACCGGGATCCAGGGCATTATTTTAAGCATAATAATTCATCATTTCGCATAACTCTTTTTTTTCTCAGACACCTTTAATTATTTAGCAATTTTGAAATGGTTATCCTATAGGACTCTATAGGTTAGGTTAGGGTTATGTTGTAACAATTCTGAATAATTAATGGTTTCTGAGAAAAAAGTTATGCGAAATAATTTATTGAATCAGACGCGGAGGTGCTCACGTGAAACAGTAAGACTGCCGTTAAATTACAATACCGCGATTTTACTAAATTCCCAAAAATTATGTCAAGGTCGTCATTTTGCATTGCTTGAAAAAAACAAATGCTTCAACTCAAATTTCGCATGTTTAATATGCACTTCAGTATGTATTTATTTAAATACAAGTATTTTTAACCATAGAACAAATTTTGCTAAGTTTTGGACTAAGTCAATTGATGTCAATCGTCCTGCGATTTAAATAAAAAAAATACCAATTCAAAATACAACTTTGTAAAAAATGTTAATATCCCCCACGTTCGTTGCGCGATTATTCTTGCTAGTTTAAACTGTTAAGACATATACAAGGACAAACGGAAATCAGTAACCTTCCATAATTTTCAAGGCCCCGTCCTTAACAAACAGACATTAGCGAAGTAAACACACGTTGATTGGCCGCTGTTTAATCGGCTAATTTGCCAAAGTTAATAAAAGAAGGTATTAGCAGCTTTCCCTGTAGGTGGGAATTAAAGAGGGAAAGTTTACTTGGAACATTCCTCTTTCAACTAAATCTTTTTGAACAGAATGCAGACAAACTTTCGAACTTCCACCGTTTGGTGTGCCTCACAACGCATACTAGCGTTCGTAGTGTTAGACATAAATACAGAAAACATAATTATGACAATTAACGAAGATTTCGATTATGTATGAGCTCTAATAAAAAACCGGCCGAGTGCGAGTCGGACGCGCGCACGAAGGGCTCCGTACCATTATCTATAAAAATGGCAAAACATCACGTCAGTCCATCTTGTTAGGCGCAAGCCACACAGAAGAGATGTGGGACGGGGGCACGTCACAGTCCGCGTCGTTTGTTTGCAGGCCGCGTCTCCGTCCTGCTTTTCTATCTGCTTTCGATCGCGACGCTTCTATACATTTAGAATGAAAACTAATCTAAGGAATTTATTGAATCAGGCGTTACTTCGCGGAGGTCCATATTAATGAACTAAAACAATTACTTTGCTCACCCGCGACCTTACAATAGTTACGTTTATGCAAGAAATGTGCGTTCATGCAGTTCCTCCACCTCCACACTGTACGAACACACACAAATCACATAAACCCAACCATCACCACCACCAAGCTACACTGACGCGCTTCGAACTCAACCAGAGTTCATCTTCAGAGTTACCACAACCGTACAACCGTACCGTTTAACATTTGGTAGCATATCATACGGTTGTGGTAACTCTAAAGGTGAGCTCTGGTTGAGTTCGAAGCGCGTCAGTGTAGCTTGGTGGTGGTGATGGTTGGGTTTATGTGATTTGTGTGTGTTCGTACAGTGTGGAGGTGGAGGAACTGCATGAACGCACATTTCTTGCATAAACGTGACTATTGTAAGGTCGCGGGTGAGCAAAGTAATTGTTTTAGTTCTCTAATCTAAGGGGCGCCGCGAATACGATGTGCCCCCGTCCCACGTCTCTTCTGTGTGGCTTGCGCCTTAGGAGCCTTCTCATGCTATATCTACTGGTTCGCGGTTGCCACTCTAAAACCTTACTGCCCTAACGACCGTCGGTTCTACAAACAATGTGCCCACTACAACATAAGAATGAAATATAAAAAAAATCGTGCATGCAGTTCCTTCGCGCGGAAGAAGTGAAACTTTATAATGTGGAAATGAAAAAGGCACTTATACATCAATATGAACCTTATTGCAATAACTTAAAGAACTAAATTTACTTATGCATCTATGTGTTTAAATTACTCACTAGATGGCGCTTTTATCAAGTCTCATACATTTGCACAGACAGTATGAGTTCTGCATCGCACTATCGAAGTTTTTAACATCCGTTAGTATATATACAATGCGAAGATTACTTGCTTCGGCAGTACATGTACTAATGCTTTCATACCCCCTCCATGGTAGCGTTAAACGTTTAACGCAACCTTGTTGGAAGTCGCATTAGAAGTTTCACTTTAAAAATGTTATGAATAAATTGACTACGAGTATAATGCGTTCAAAGCACTGAATGCGATAACGCCGTGACGCCATGAGACTTTTTACAACTAAGATGTCTGGAAATTTAAATTTTTGGTTTAAATTTCAAGTTGAGTAAGGGCTCCAGTGGTTTACGGTACGCTCTGTCAGTCAATCAGCCATTTGGTTGATGATGATGTATGGGGACGCCTTGCTGAGTCAGGCGGGCTGTCGATCGTTTGCACAGTCATTCAGCCCAGTTCCCCGTGGTTGGAGCCGACAGGTTACTGTCCCAGCAGCGCTCCCACACAGCAATTCTCCTCGAATCTTCTCGTTCTCCTGCTGAACAAAAGGACATCTTTGAGACAGACATCCTTTAGCTCCTCCTCCCTCAGCTCGTCACTCCCGAATACATCACGCCTCGCTGCCGCGTACATGACACACTCGGTTAGGACGTGCTCACTCGTTTCCTCCTTCCCACAATGTGGACAGGAGGGGTCACTTTTTATACCTATTACGCTTAAGTGCCTATTTAACAAGTTATGGCCAGTAATTATGCCAGTTATAGTTCTTAAGCTACTCTTACCTAGATTTAGGAGATACCTAGTTCTTCTGTGGTTTATGCCATCCAGCATCATCTTCGATTGTCTGCACCCTACAGCCTGTTTCCACTCACTGTTTGCTTCCTGTTCCTTCATTCTATCTATAACCCCCTTGGTGACTTCTGCAGACATTGGAAGTACCGGTTCAGGACCTATGAATCCCGTATCCGCTCCCTCCCTTGCCAGCTCATCAGCCTTCTCATTACCTGTCACTCCCTGATGTCCTGGGACCCAGGCCACCGTAACCTTCGTACTCTCTCCTAGTTTATTAAGTGCATCTCTGCACTCTCTTACCAAAGAGGAGTTAACTGTCGGCTTGTTTAATGCCTTTAGCGCTGCTTGACTATCAGAGTAAATCACCACTGTTCCTACACCTCGATAGTCACCCAGTTTTGCTTGCATAATCTGAGCGCACTTCAACACTGCGCACACTTCAGCCTGAAACACACTGGCATATCTGCCTAATGGTATAGCCTCTCGAACATTCATCTTGGGTATTATTATACCTGCTCCCGCAAGTTGGGACGTTTTCTTCCTTGAACCATCCGTAAAACAAATTGTAGTCGGATATTCAAGGTCTACCTTCCAATCATCTCTCTCTCCTATATGGATTCTGTATTTCTTATCGAAAACTCTCTGTTTCTTAATTAAGTCGTTATTCTGTGCTAGCATTCCTAGCTTTAATAACGCCTCCTTTTGTATAAGTGCATGTTTCTTGTCTGTGAAGTTCCCCCTCCACTCCTCACATGCCCTCATTCTAAACCATTGTTCCATGGCCCTCTTCTCTATTTCCAGATGAAGTGTCTTCAGTCCTAGCATAACTTCCATGGCATGCGTTGGGGTTGTTCTCATTGCCCCTGTTATCATCAGGCATGCCAATCTTTGAACTTTATTCAGTTCCTTTTGATACTCCTTAATACGGGCCCTATGCCACCATATCACAGCACCATACAGCAGCCTTGGTAATATGACCGCCTTATACATCCAGTTTATCATCCGGGGTTTTAGTCCCCACTTCTTTCCAACTGCCCTTCTGCATTGACACAGTGTTCTTATTGCCTTTGCGGCCTGCTCCTTTATATGTGTCTTGTATCTGAGGTTTGTATCGATTGTCACTCCCAGATACTTAATTTCTTTCACCAATTCAAGATTCTCACCTTTTACGCTTATTGGCCTCATATCGCCTATCTTCCTTTTGTTGGTAAATAATATCAACTTCGTCTTTGTAGGATTTAGATCTAATCCTCTCTCCCTGCACCACTCTAACGTCTGTGACAGTCCTTTTACCATTATGTCTCTGACGATGTTAAGAACCATGCCTTGTACCAATAGCACACCATCATCAGAGTATGCTTGCATATAGAGTCCTCCTTTAAGCTTTTTAATCAGCGAGTCCAGCAGTAGACACCACATAAGAGGGGACAGACATCCCCCCTCTGGGAATCCCCTACGAGGTCTGATTCTTTTCGTATCGTAGATCCGCCCAGTTGGGCCATTACTGCCCTTCCTCTGAGCATCCTCGAGATCCATCTTCCTATAATCTGACTAATTCCTTCTCTCACTAAACTTTCTTCAACCGCGATATACGTTGCTTTATCGAATGCCCCCTCCACATCAAAGAAGCATCCTAGCATGTATTGCTTGGCTTCCAGTGCCCTTTCCACTCTAACCGTTAGGTTGTGCAAAGCCGTCTCCGTTGACTTCCCTGCTACATAGGCATGTTGATTACCATGTAGCGGTCTGCCACTACTTTCTATTCCTTTTCTTACGTGTATGTCTATCATCTTTTCTAGTGTTTTTAACACAAAGGATGATAGACTAATGCTTCTGAACGCCTTCGCATCCTGGTACGTTTTCTTACCCGGTTTTGGCAGAAAGACTGCTCTAACCTCTCTCCATTCCTTCGGAATGTATCCCATTGCTATGCTTCCCTGATATAGTGCTATCAAATTATCTCTAATGCACTTAAAGCCTTTCTGAAGAAGCACCGGGATTACACCATCTGGGCCCGCCGCTTTGAAAGGGGCGAAGGATCTAATTGCCCATTCCAATCTTTCCTCCGTTACCACCTCCTCAGCCTGTACCCAGTCATGCATACCTCCCTCCACTTCTTCATCCTCTATCACCTCATCTACGCAGTCTGGGAAATGCGCTTTAAGCATGATCTCCAGAACCTTATCAGGCTCAGTGACCATGTCCTCACCCACCCTCAGACTTCCTAGTTGACACGTTCGTTCGCCAGCTAGCAGCTTCATTATCCGTGCCCCCTCAGAATAAGTTTGTATTTCCTCCGTATAGGTTCTCCAGCACTTGAGACTCGACTGATCCCTCATCCTGGTGTACCTATTCCTCTTAACCCTATACATGTCCCAGCTTTGGGTATCATTCTTCTTAATGGCAACCCTCATTGCCTTCCTTGTTTCTTTCCTTACCTTCTGCAGCTCTTTATTCCACCAAGGTTGCCCATTACCAGACCTCACCTCCCTTTCAGGACATGCCTTGCAGAATGCCTCCATTACATCTGTCTTGAGTTTTGATGCGCCCCTTTCCAGGTCCTGTATACTCGCATACCTCCCAGTCATGGTCACATTCTTACTCAGTTCCTCCTCATACTTCACCCAGTCTGTTTTCCTGGGATTCCTTATCCTAGTTTTCTCCACTAGATAGTCTATGCTGAAGAGTAACCTCCTGTGATCAGACATACTATCCTCTGTGTCCACCCTCCAGCTACTAATCTTCTCGCTTACACCCTTCGATGCCAGCGTAATATCCAATACCTCCTTCCTTGCCCTAGTTACAAAAGTGGGTACACAACCAACATTCATTATATCTAGGTCACTACTTACTATGAATTCTAGCATAGATTCCCCCCTGTCATTGGTGTCTGTGCTCCCCCACACCTCATGGTGGGCATTAGCATCGCAACCAACAACTAGGGGTATACCCTTACCTTTGTACTTCAGTACCACTTCCTCGAGTTCCTTAGTTGGTGTCCCGTCCTCACTTGGCAGATAGCAGGATGCCATTGCCACCTTGTGCCTTCTCCCATCCGCGCAGGTAAAGAAAGTCTCCACCACCACGAGATCTCTGTAACATATGGTCATTACACACCCCATATTTCTCACATCACTACTCACATATATGCATGTTCTGGGAGGTCGCTCACCATTCCTCTCGTAGTAAAGAGCTCCCCCCAGATGTCCCAGGCCTGCTACCTGATTTTTCCATACATAAGGCTCTTGTAGCAGTGCAATTTCAACTCTATTCCTCACAACAAATTGTCCCAGTTCAGACATTGCATCTTTGCAGTGTTGGAGGTTTACTTGGCATATCTTTGTTTGTGTTTTTGTGTGTATATGTTTGTTCAGTGTGTTATGTGTAAGTAGCATGATTTGTGTTATTGTATAGTGTATTTGTCCCCACACCTTCACTCGGAGAGGTCCTCCCCGGCGTCACTCACTCTCACACCTCCCGAGTGAGCGCCGTCCGATTCAGTCCCCCCCTGCTCCAGTGTGGGATCTTTAAGAGGCGGGTCAACCCTGCCCTGCTCCAAAACTCTTCTCTCCTTCGAAGACTGGGACCTAATGAGCCTAGCCCGAACCTTGGTGGCCGAGAAAAAGAGAATCCTATGATTGGACTCTCCCCATTTCTCCTCCACCAAGGCCGGCACCGAGAAGCACAGCCGCGTGCCCTTCTCCTGCTTCTCCCGGCTCACCAGGCTCCAGTCTCCCATCTGGAGTTCTGGCTTGTCCCAATTCTGGACCGCCAGCATCTCCAGAAACCTCTCCGTGTCCGGCTCCCCTGGAACCCAGACCTGCACCCTAGACTGCTCAACTTTCCGCACTCTGATTTGGTGTCCGCCAATTACACCGAAGGACCGACCCAAGAGCCACTCCCTCGACTCCACCGAAACTGGTGTCACCAGGAAAAATTCCTCGGACACCAGTCCCGACGCAGCAAACTGGGGAGCCCTCGTACCAGTCCCTCCCTTCCAGATGTTCATGACTTCCACCTCAATCATGTGGGTCAGTTCCTTCCTAATGAGCCTCGCCAGAGACTCATCCACCGAAACCCCATCCTCCCGGTAGACAGCCACAGCGAGATCGCGATTAGCCTTCGCCTCACTACGTCCCGCTGCAACCGCCCCACCAAGATGATGACGCTTCGACGGAGGCTTCTCCGACTGCCCTTCCTCATCTGTGCCTTGTCTTTTCAGCTTCAGACCGGGAGTGGGGCCCTTCTCTGGTCCACTTGCCTCCACCCCCTCGCGCACTGTCCTCTCTACCTTTCTTGCTCTCCTCGCCCTCTTCTTCTCCGCCTTCGACCGGTATTTCTGGAAGGAGTTCTCCCTATCCAACGGTTTATCCTCCTTCGCAGTCACCTCCATCGGCGTGGGCGAACGCAACAGCCTCTCCTCCTCCGCTATCTTCAGGCCTCCCAGCTGTAGATGGACATCTGGGGGTGCCCTACTCGGTCCCGGTGTTGACTCCGGTCCCACATCTCCTTTCCCTGCCATTGCAGGTCCGAAAAATTTCTTTTGCAAAAGATTGCTCATTTCAATGAAATTATCTGTATGGGAAGAAATATTTAATGAAAGATGGCAGTGCTCCCTTACCACCCCCCAGCTACATTTCACATACGCAGTGAGCGCCACCTCCCCTGCGCACAGTCGTTCCCGACAGCGATTGTGCCGAGTAGGCTCGCAAGCCCGGAGTAAGCAGCCCCTATACCGCTTGTTAGCCGCGGTCCGGATCCAGTGGCGTTCTGTTTCCCCCAAGGACCTCGCTCCTGAGGCCCAAGAGTTCCGTTTCCCGCACACCTCTCCATTCCACCGCTCCGTTCCTGGTTCCGAGAGGCGTTTGATCCGCCCCAAGTACGTCGCTAGTGACGCCCCAAGGCTTCCCGCACACTCCCCTTTCCCCATCACGGACACAGCACAGGTCCTGCCACCCCACCCCTCGACCGCTTGCGAGCCCAATCTGAACCCACCCCCCGCTGCCCACAGCCGGCTGTGAGGGTCTTCGGCACGTCCTCCCACCACTGACCCTGGGGGTTTTAAGGGGCGCGCTGCTATACCGGGATAAACACCAATATGTCAACGCGACCAGTGCACTCCTCTTTTATCTGGGCTTGTGACCGGCTCCATACCAGACCCCGACCTGCCGCAAGCGGTAGTCAGTGATCCGTTATCGAGGCAGAGTTCAGCCATTTGGTTACACACGGTACTGTTTCATAGATAAGACCGATGAGACCGACCACACTCGTAATAGTACATTACTGCAGCGGCCGCGAAATAGGGAATTGTCGGCCGAGTAGTTATAGATAGATCTAGGGATACGAGGCCGGCAATCCCTGTTCGTGGCCAAGGCTTGCATAGAGTTTTTCTCAAACATGCATCATCATCATCATCATCATCATCATCATCACCATCACCATCACCATCGTCGTCGTCGTCATCATCACCATCATCACCACCATCAACATCATCATCACCATCATCATCATCATCACCACCACCATTACCATCATCACCATCACCATCTCCATCTTACCTTACCTTAAATAAGCGTAGTAGCAGAATGTCATAATGAACCAAAACGCAAATATTGCTTATAGTTTTTTTTTAATGGCTAAATGCTATGATGCCATAGACCTACAAACGTCATGGTATGAAACAATAGACGATCACTTTGCTGGCCTTGGCCAGCAATGTTGTATGAAATTCCATTATTGACCTCTCGTCTAGCCGCACCTGCATTGTGACACTTCGTGGCGTATTATAAGGAACATAACGTCAATATTACATAGCATGTTTGAGAAAATACTTTTTCTAGATTAGTTTTAATATGGGTAGAATGCGGCAAAGCCTTCGCAGTGGGTGGGTGCAGGCAATAAGTGTAACGACCCGATTTATGTATGCGAGGGGAGACTGGGTAAATAATACCGCCTTTTTAACATGTTCAGAGTTTTTTCATCACGCCATTACTGAGGTTTAAGATTGTTAAATCAAAAAAGTACTAAATAATATAACTATCTTTAAAAAACAAGATGATGTTTGGTATTGTGTTACTCACAAAATCGACACAATGAAATACAAATCAAATTCAATTCAAATTCACTAATTGTTGTTTATTTTGTGTATTTGTTTATATGTTATATTTTCTTTCTTCTCTCTGTACATAAATTATTGTTTGCCTATCTCTTTTTTTTAAGTTTTTCCTTTCATTCCAGGTTAGCTTGAAAAGATCCCTTTTAGGGATAAGTTCGCCTTTGTACTATTTTTGTTGTGTTGTTTTGTATTATTTTTGTGTTTTATGTACAATAAAGTGTTTACATACATACATACATACAAATTGCACGATTTGACTTAACAAATGTTGAAAACTAATTACTTAAAAGCTTTTCATAAGAACCCCTAAGGCATGGTGCCCAAAAGGCTAGTACCATTCACTCGCTCGTTGAAAGGTACTAATGTATTGTATCCCCAATAATTATAAAGGTTTATTATAATTTTATTTTACAAACTCATCATTTGAAAACCTTTATTTATAGTACGACTTTTTCAACATAAGTCACGTGATTAGGAATAAGATATTTAAAAATTTACAAGTGACCAAACAACAAAGGCTGTGTCGAATAATCTAATATATAAAAATCTCGTGTCACGGTGTTTGTTATCGAACTCCTCCGAAACGGCTCGACCGATTCTTATGAAACTTTTTTTCTCTTTGTTCGGTAGGTCTGAGAATAGGTCGTACGCTATTTTTTATACCTACTACCCCTATTCTTCACGGACGGAGTCGCGGGAAATAGCTAGTGATTCTATAAAATGATGCATTTCTGAAACTATTATTAGCTAACCATACACGCACGGACATGCCCGCCGATCGTGGAAAAGTTGGTGAAGCCAGGAAGCGGAAACTTATTGACGATTATTGATGCGACTAAACTAATGAGTACGTCAGTAATGTGACTCATAAAAGTCAGTTATGTACAAAATTTGCATTCGGCTGGTTAATCCAACGCCATAACTGTTGGTTGTTGTTGACAGAGCTGAAGTTTGTTTACTACCTATCCTAAACTTTTCTAGATAGCGTGAAATTATACCGCAAACACACTGTACTGGTTGAAAACATAGACATAGTTAAGGACTTAATCAAAACAAAATCATGATCGCTTCCTCTGTGTAACGAAAGTTAGTCGTACAAAATATATGGGTAACTTTCGTTACACAAAGGAATCAATAAAGTTTTGTTTTTATGAAATCCCTTAATGTGTAGTTTTTTTATGAAAACAACTCAAATGTGGCAGGATACTGATAGCGATAGAAACCTTAATAGAACTACTACACATTGACATTGTCACCTAAACCACTTATTCGTGCTAAATTTCAAGTCAATCCGATCGTCAGAAGTAAGATTTAGCCATAACAAAACAATGTAAATTCAATGCAATTAACCAACTAATTTTATTTTCTCACAGTTTTCTTTGACAACAGTATGTGACTTATCTCTTTCCGATATCAATCTTGACGTGCAACACATCATATCTAACATTACAAAACTTACCCCGGGTTCCTACGGAACTCAATATCAAAGTTTGTTTTGTTGCAAATCAAATTATTCCTACAATAACAGGGAAGTCGGGCCTCGTCAAAAGTTTTATATTACATTACGTTCACAGAAAATTTGTATTTCTATGATGTAAATAAATCATCGTGGCTCGAGTGTTGGATGGAACTTGTAAAAGCAATTTAATTAGATATCGCACGGCTGTCTTTTGCGGCAAATTGTTAAATAATTTGAAGACAAAAGACGGAGTAGGTACTAGGGGCGTTCAATAAAAAGTGAGAATGAGTATGTTATAAACAACTTTTACTAAATGTCATTTTATTTTTCGACATAGTCACCTTTTAGCATAATACACTTAGTATATCTTTTTTCTAAACTTAAAATTCCATTTTTAAAAAAGGTCTCATCTTGAGTACTTAAAAAATCTTGTACTGCAGCGACTACCGCGTCGTCGTCTTCAAATTTCTGGCCTCTCAGGTATAGTTTCAATCTCGGAAATAGGTAGAAATCACTGGGAGCGAGATCTGGTGAATACGGAGGATGCTTAAGGATATCGAACCCAGCATCACGAATTGCAGCCATTGCAACGGCGGACTTGTGTGCCGGGGCATTGTCCTGGTGGAACAGCACAACTTTCGACCGTTTACCTCGCCGTTTTTCGCAGATCTCATTGCGCAATGTTGCTATTTGTTTGGCGTATTAAGTGCCCGTAATAGTGGCTCCATGCTCGAGATACTCAATCATTAATACCCCTTTACCATCCCAAAAAACAGAGCCCATGACCTTACCGGCAGATGGGCTCACCTTGAATTTCTTCGGAGTTGGAGATGATGGCCTTTTCCATGCATAGACTGCAGTTTCGTTTCAGGGTCGTAATGATGGAGCCATGTTTCGTCCATTGTTATAAATCGCGCCAAAAAAAGTTCCCGGTCTTGCTGCATCAGGTTCAAAGCTTCTTGACAAATCTCTAGTCTAGTTTGTTTTTGCGTGTCAGTAAGCATTCTTGGTACCCAACGCGCAGATACCTTTTTCATACCCAAGCGTTCATGTAAAATATTATGCACGCTCCCCGTTGAAATATTTACATTTTCAGCAATAAAACGAACTGTGACACGACGATCCGCCAAAACTGAGTTTTCGACTTTTTTCACAATTTCTTCAGTTACTGCTGTAGTAGGGCGTCCGGAGCGGGGGTCGTCCATTGTCGATGTTCTTCCACGTCTAAATTTGGCGCACCAACGTGCGACTGTCGAATACGGAGGAGCATTAGACCCTAAAGTATCCCGCAAATCCAAATTGACTTGGTCCGTAGAAAAATTTTTCAAATACAAGTATTTGATAACGGCGCGCAGTTCAATTTTCTCCATTTTCGCTAAAGTACTCAATAGCATTGCAAAGAAATTACCGTATATTTTTTTAAACAAAAGACAGTTAGTTTTTTTTTTCATAGCAATCAGCTAGATATATTAGCTTTACCGGCCAGTATTTAATTTCGTAATATTAAAAGAGTTTGCATCTCATTCTCACTTTATATTGAACGCCCCTCGTATAAGGGATTGCGAGTTGTTTTATTCGACGTTGGCTTGGCGCATTTTAATGAGAGGTTATCTAGAATCAATGATTGGTTCCTTCCTTCTTCGTCGGACTCCAAGTTCGTCGGATTCCAGACTCGTCGGATTATAAGTTTGTCGGTGTACACTCATGTTCGATTTGTTCCTAATTCGATGACAAATTATGGGTGTTCGCAATCGTGGATAAGTAGGTTAGGTACATTAAAAGATTTTATTTATTTATTTAATACCTTTATAATTAAAATCATTAACTAAAGCACTTTCTACTTACTGAGAGCAGCCAAAATTAAACATAATACAAAAAGCGATCTAAAAACAAATAAGTAGGTATTTTAAGTTTCACACAATCTGCTCAGGCACAGTCTTTATGTCTTTGACCATACATAAACCGACAAATTTATAGTACGATGAACTTGGAATCCGACGAGTTTGGAATCCGACGAACTTGGAGTCCGACGCAGAAGGAACCAATCGAATCAATAAATTTTTGGTTCAGCTTTATAAGTTCATTTAAACTTACTATTTTTGATCGGGTACAAACATTGCATGTTGTCGTTTACTAAGCATTCTCACATAATGCAATCATACTTCACTTCACTGTAATTAAAAATAATAAAGATAGGTAAAATATAAAATAAACCTAAAACAAAAACAAAATACCATATCTTTTAAATACCACCTGACGGCATAGTTCCCAGGAGGCAGGCAGCGTTTCTGCGTTGAATGGCCAGGCTCAATCGGTGGCAGAATTAGCGACCTATCTTCTAGTCATCGGCAGGGGTGTTACAGATACAGACGATCCCATAGGGTCTATGGGAACGGAAGCGATACATGCCCTCGGTACCGCTCTGCTTTCAGAACAGGACATGAGTGTGTGGGCAGGACGCCGGCGTTAGCTTGCCTTAGGAATCCAAAAGATTAATGGTTACTTGTCTTGACCTTAAATATATATTTCAGAATCGTAATCATAATATTAATAATTTTGACGTTGGAAGCATTCTACACTTCCACTGAACGTAATAATAGTTAAGATGTTAAGAATTAAGTTTTTTTTTGTTAGTGTTCATCATAAGTTTGAAAAGATGAGTTTCTGGCAAGTTTCTTGCGACGCATTCTTCTTGGCAATGATGGTCCTTCCGAAAGCGCTGGTAGTTTTAAAAAAAGTGACGTGTAAAAGAGCCCTTTGCGGCCTACTTGCAGAATAATTGAGTGGCCAATCGATCAATGGCCGCTCACATAACTCGAACTATGTTTGATTTAGTCGCCGTCGCGTCGCGTCGCCGGTCGCCTTACCAGTGCGGCCCCGGCCTTAAAGTCTAATTTAACCTTTGACTAGTCATTTAAAGAACCTTTAACCTTTGACTAGTCCGTATTGAACGATTGTTTAGTGGTGCCGAAGTGATTTACAGCCCTTTGCGAAATCGCCTAGACCCAGAAAAGGCAGCAAAATCGCTGTTCATTAAATACCACCCATTTTCATATTTAATTATTAAGTTTAATTTTTTTAATAATATTTTTTTATGTACCAAATCTTAAATCCGCATCCGCGATTGTTCGCTTTGTAATATGCTAAACAAAAAAAATTGCACAAACCTTTTTTGGTTATTGTACCAACTTTACTATTACTGCATTGCTATCGCAGTTTAATGTACGTACCCAATTTAAAGTCAATCTGACCTCAGAAACTGGGTTAAAACGCGCTTGCAAGATTTGAAGCAAACAAAGAAACCTCTGGGCAAATAGAAAATAAAGACGAAACTCCAACAACAAAGTGTGCGCGGTAAAACTACACTTTGCTACTTGTGATTGTGCGCAGCTAAACTAGTTTGTTTGGTATAGTTTGGTTGCACTCTCTATGCATACAGCGAGGCGTACTTTTACCAGCGTCTCTTTGTCATTTAATTAGCCATTAGTCATTTTAGGCGCGATTTTGAGCCCTGTGTCAAACAGATTATGTTTCATGCTCTTATCTTGCGAGGCAGCTTGCTCGGTAGGGACCCAGCTGTTAGACAGATCGTTGGGTGATACAAACCCTAAGAAACAAAAGTTGTCGCTCCTGTGGATATAAAATCAGTGACTCCGAGTCAGCAAACTTAAGATTTAAATGGGCCGACAGTTGGCCAGACGATACGACGTACACCGATGTAGACTTCACTAAAAAATATTCTCTATAGACCCTTAAACTTTAACCATGTCCACAAAAAAACCTCACCTCAGGATCATACACATCCTAAAAAATATGTTTTGGAAATTTTCAAATCTCTAACTTCAGTAGCTTACATTGTGCGTAACACAGACATAATATTATTGTTATATAATAATATCAGCTTTATTCCGCGGTTTCGCTCGTAAAGTAACACTTTTAAAACACTTTTTCTCGGGCAATAATGCTTGGAAACCGAAGTACTATAATGTTTTTGGACACCATCTTCTATTCTTGTTTAAAGAATAAAAATTTTAAATAAAAAATATAACCTCCTTCAAAAAACATCCAAAAAACTATGAAATAATAATTGAACCAAACCGACCACAATAAGCATGAAAATATCTTTCTTCTAATCTGTTCGAAGTCGGTGCCTCAGCTCGAGCCAGCAGGAGTGGACCTAGTAATCTAACTTACCTACATACCTACTATCTATAGGGCTTCTACACTCCTGCTGGCTCGTGCTGAGGCACCGACTTCGAACAGATTAGAAGAAAGATATTTTCATGCTTATTGTGGTCGGTTTGGTTCAATTATTATTTCATAGTTTTTTGGATGTTTTTTGAAGGAGGTTATATTTTTTATTTAAAATTTTTATTTTTTGCTTTTTAGTTATTTCTGTTAAAATAGATGCGTAGGATAAAATCATCAGTTTGACTTCGAAATAAGTTTATGTTGAAAATTCTATTTTTAATGCTCGACGGGGTTGCGTCGTTTTATTACAGAGTTCCATGATACTTTCTGAATGCAAATGCTCGACTTGTCACCGAAAATACTAAAGTCGCTATACTTTTTTCTTGAATTTTTGAGGAGTTTCTTCAATTCCTCATGGATCCCATCATCAGAACTGGATTCTGGTAATAACGGGACCAACCTTGAAGCCTGTGCTTTCACACAACGAAAAAATCTTCCAAATCGGATCATAAATGACGGAGTTCTGAGGTAACACACGTTAAAAAAAAAAAAAGAACATACAATCGAATTGAGAACCTCCTCCTTTTTTTGAAGTCGGTTAAAAAATATTATCCCACGGAGACACATTTACGGAATATTAAGTATGTTACATCTCAATCTAGATGTTTCTCCATCTGAAGATGGCCTATTTTAATCTGAATCCGATCATGCTTCATTGCATGATTTACTAAAAAACGTTCAAACATTTAAGCATCTTCACAGACTTTTACATTTATAAAATTACTTAGTAGGCGCAAGCCACGCAGAAGAGACGTGGGACGGAGGCGCGTCGCTTTCCACGTCGCGCGTCGTTTGTTTGCAGGCCGCGTCTCCGCCCCGTCTCTTTTGTCTGCTTTGGATCGCGACGCTTCTATATGTATAGACATTTAGTATGAAAACTGATTCAATGGGTGTCGCAACTGCGACGCGCCCCCGTCCCACGTCTCTTCTGTGTGGCTTTCGCCGTAGAATAGGAATAAAGCAAAAACGACATAATTATACTTCATCCTTGTCTGATACATCATTATTAATATCTCGATCCTTTTCTCTCTCATGCTTGAGCATGTTTATTTATATTCTAACCTTGCTGGTCTAACTTCTAATATTTTTTATAAAGTTTTGTACTGAAACCATACAACAAAATATAGCCAAATCGATAATTTGATGCTTTAATATTTAACGGGCAATGGATACAAAGAAGAGTATTAATTATAAATAACTTTCTTTAACCTCCGTAGGTAATTAATAAGCGACTGTCATAAAGTCGTCAACACAATTTATAATTATGTGCATTAACCATGTATGTGATGTAACGGTTATTAACCTACTTGGCAACATGCAATCACGTGTGTTAATATCGTTTAGTGCTTACTGTAACAGCAAGACTGTGTATTGTGGCGTTAGGTCCAATCATGTCAAACGATACCTACAAGCTACAGCTAGTATAATTTTAATTTAAATCGTTACCAATATTTAGTCGTGGTGATCTAGTGTTTTTACCTATGGCCTCGCAAGCAGAGGGTGGAGGGTTCGAGACTAGAATCGCACCTCTGAGTTTTTGAAATTGGCGCACCTGGGTTTCCCATAATTTAATAAGTCATAATGTATCATTCTTCATAATCAACGTTAGTCATGCAGTATTTTTTCATGAAACAGTATTTTTTCTAGATTTTGAAATCCCATTTTATAGAATGCAGAAGGTTAGGTAATGTTTGTTTTTTAACAATTTCGAACAAAAACCGTTTTAGAAATAAATCACTTTATGACTACCGTTGATTATGAAGAATGATACATTATGACTTGTTAAATTATGCGAAACCATAGATACCCATCAAAACCAAGAATCATGAAATGTTATAAAAACACTTGGTCATAATAATGTTAACCACTAGACTACCATGATTTGGGTGATATACAGCTTAAGAAACAAATGCTGTCTCTCCTGTGGACATAAAATTAGCGACTCCGAGCCAGCAAACTTAAGATTCATTTAAATGGGCCGAAAGTTGGGCAGGCGTCCCACACGACGATGTAGACTTGACTAAAAATTGGCTGTAGACCCGTAACTTTTGCCATTTCCACAGGAAAGTCACTAACAATAAATTGTGTAAGAAACACTTACATGAAATCTACATAATATAAATACCTAACATTGTCATTTTTTGCTCGAACAGACAATTACCTAGTCCTAAATATTATTAAAACGTTTTATCGCATTCTCTCGCCGCCGGAACGGTTTTAATATAAAATGTTAATAACACTACGATAATAATTCTAACTCCTGTAATATTACTTAGTACCGTTTCATCTCGAAATAGCTAAACAAAATACCTGCCATAAACTTTTTATAGTTCACAATAAAACTGTACAACTTTGTCGCGGCGGTAGTTACAGAATTTTAGTACGGCCAACGTATTTAAACCGGCCAGGGTACAATTTTGTGTAATTCCAACTAATTGTAGTCATTACTAAGTACCTAGTAGGTTTTAATGTAATTGAAAGTGATTGTAAACTTTGCTATGCTATTTTAACTCGACGGAACTTTTGTTTTATTACCATAACGAGGGTATCGTAAAACCCGCTAACTTATTGGTCCATGTTGGCCGTTATATCGAGCCAGAGGCCATATTGTCTTACGTGCGGGCGCTTGCTACGCATTCACCATCTCTTTCTGTCAGCGTCTCATACCGTTTGACAGAAATAAATAGTGAATGTGATAGCAAGCGCCTGCGCGTTAGACAATAAGCGTAGAGGTTTGTACCTGGTAGGATCTGTGTAGCCGCTCGTTGGTACCACTATATTAAGGCTAGTATGGTAGCTAAGCCAGTTATGTTTCTTAAAAGGAACTGAATTAAGGAATGGTATTCGCTCCCATCGTCTGTATTTCCAGTACATACAACCAGGGGCTCTTTAAATGTAGAGTGAATCGGCTGTTATAGTACGAATTTTTTGAGGCGTCCCGATCTCGTTACAGCCCATCTTTCGAACAAAGCCATTGTATTCCATTACGTCATAAAGTAAATAATCCTCAGTTTCAAATGAACGGAAATATAAGATAAAATAGCTCATTGAAATAACGACTTTATTATTTACAGTAGAGAATTCATTTTAATTCAAACTTTCTTTGTTTGTTTATTTTGGCTGTTTTGTCGATATGTCTACGACGCATTTAATGTTGAAAAATATTATCTGCCAACAAAGTTTCATTGAAAATAAACATTCTACGGTAAATAATAAAGTCGTTATTTCAATGAGCTATTTTATCTTATATTTCTGTTCATTTTAAACTGAGGAGTGTGTACTTGAGGACATAATTAGACTACAATGGCTTTGTTCGAAATCTGGGCTGCTAACGAGATCGGGACACCTCAAAAAATTCATACTATACTGAACTAGTTACATTACAATATACAACTTTGGCCTTATCTGCACTTGTCATGAGGTGAAATAAGAGTCAGTAAATACTGTAAATAAATATAACAGGACAATTCACACTAATCAACCTAGTCCCAAACTAAGCAAAGCATGCACTATATGGGTACTAGACAAAGGATAAACATACTTATGTAGACAGATACATACTTAAATACATTATTAAACACCCAAGACTCAAGAACAAACATTCCTATTGTTTATACGTGGCAATCAAACCCGGGACATCATGCTTCGTGGTCAGGTTCTCTAACCATTAGACTGTGTATCTAAAATGTGTAAATAAATATCTGTCTCTCTCCCTCTCTCTCTTTCTCTTAAGGCACTCGGAATCACAATCGATTTCACTACTCTTTCTGTCACATGGTGAAGAATGGCGGTAGAAAGAGATGGTTAATGTCATCGCGAGTGTTCGCGCGTTAGACAACACGGTCCCAGGTTTTTTGGACACAGAAATATTCACGGGAACTCTTCCTCCTGCATATATTTCAAACTAAATACAAACTGAAATATAGATGCACAGAAAAAACACCAGAAAAAAGACCAATGCTGGGAATCGAACCCAGGTCCTCAGCGTTCTGTGCTGCGTGCTTACCCCTACACCCTCACTGGTCTAGAGGTTAGCGACGAATCTTTCCCATACATCGTACATTTCAGTCTGTTATAATCACCTTATGCAGTGATAAAGCGTGCATCTATGTCATACCCTCTATCGAGAGACTTAACACTCCTTCGGGACTAACCGCACACCTGGACCAAGAGATGGCGCTACTGTGCCAACATTAACATGTTAGGTATGAAGTATCTTTTTGTATTTATTTTTCCCGGGATGACCGTAAAAAGTAATAAAAAATGAAGTTAAATACAAAAAGATACTTCATACCTAACTCTTCCTCCTGCGCCAATTATTGACAAAAGTTAATTAAAAAAAAGTTTTTGAGAACTATTGATAATCCTTATTTTCAGTCTATTAAATCTCCTGTTCGATATTTTCATTCAAGCTTTTATTCCTTAGCCAAATATCCCACATAATTAGTAAGTATTCTGATATAAACCCTAGCTGTAAAACTGGTCGATTAATTTATTTGATAACGGAGAATAGTTTCTTTTCCATTGTACATTCATTAGTTATGTAAGCACCAAGAGCTTTGGTTGCGCTTATAGAAACAGTTACTACTACACTGCCAGGCACAGGCCTCTTTTCACAATGAGAGGGCTTTGGCCGTAATCCCACGTGAGCCCAGTGCTGATTTGGAATTTCACACACACCGTTGAGTTTCTTTTGCAGGTGCGTACAGGATTTCCCACCATGTTTTCCTTCTCCGTAAAATTCAAATAAAGTTTAAATTATAGGTAGTTAGTTTTAGTTTAATTTGAAATTGATGCCTTTAATTTAATTTTGTGTCATATTTTGTATTCATTTTTGTCATTTTGGTTTTATATTTTATCATACAATTTTTCTGTTCACGTCTCTCCTGTGGACACAGTAAAATTTAAGAGTCTATAGGCAATTTTTTTTAGTCAGGTCTACACAGCGTGTGGGACGCCTGGCTAACTTTCGGCTCATTTAAATGAATCTTCAGTTTGCTGACTCGGTGTCGCTAATTTTATGTCCACAGGAGAGACTACTTTTGCTTCTTACGCTGTGCCATTGACCCTTATGTATTCTTAATTCTTTAAATTTGACATGTAATTATGTTGTAATTTTATACCGAATCCGCATTTAATTAAACTAAAGTTCTAACACACATAATACATTTTCACTAAACACTCCAAAACGCCGTGGTGGCCAAGCGGTTTGACCAATGGCCTCTCAAGCAGAGGGTCGTGTGTTCAAATTCCGACTCCGCACCTCTGAGTTTTTCGGAATTTCGGTGTGTGTGAAGTTCGCAATCCGCACTGGGCCCGCGTGGGAACTACGGCCCAAGCTCTCTCGTACTGAGAGGAGGCCTGGGATGAAACACTCCAAAAACTTAGCAATGCGCGCAATAACTATAAAGACTTCAATAATAATTAGGGGCACCTCAGCAATGATGGAGGTCGTTCCCCTAACGTCCGGGGATTTAGAGTAATCCCCCGGGAATCGCCGCTTTCACGAAATGAGGATAATGCTTATAATGTCGTTCGCTCTTTTAATCTTTTACATCTCTTCGCATTATACAGATCAAAGACAGTTTCAAGTGTATTTAAACAAGTTTCAAAGCACGTTGTGGAATATTTTTATCGATGGTATCCGTACTTAGACGAAAGATGGCCTAGTGTTTAGAGAACCTGACTTCAAAGCTTCAGGTTGAATTGTAAGGTTTGACCCGATGAGTAGTTCCGTTGTTCATCTGTGGTTTTCTTCATCAGATCCAGTTTATCATATAACATTTTCTGAAGGAAAAGCTTGACTTGATGCTAAAAAATGCCAAAATCGTCATAAGTGTGCCCATAAAATTGAAGGGTTTCCCTTGATTTCCCTAGGATTCCATCATCAGATCTTAACATGGTGCCAATGGGACCAAATCAGAAGTATACTATTTAAAAAAAATTGAAATTCGGTGCACGATTTGGCGGAGATATCGATAAACATTACATAGAAAAAAAAAGTAAATATTATAGTCGAACATAGAACCTCCTCCTTTTTTTGAAGTCGTTTAAAAATACGAATGTTTGTGCACGAGTCTTGGATGTTTAATCTTAATATATAAAAAAAGAAGAAACTGACTGACTGACTGACTGACTGACTGACATATCAACGCACAGCCCAAACCACTGGGCCTAGAGATTCCAAATTTGGCATGTAGGTTCCTTATAAGGTCTAGGGGTGCACTAAGAAAGGATTTTTCAAAATTCACTCCCTAAGGGGGTAAAAAGGGGGTTCAAAGTTTGTATGGGGAAACAAGATTAGTTCGACTATTTTATTCGAAACTTCACAGAAATACTCCTAATGATAAATGAGTTAACACGTGTTTCAGGTTTTTTGAGAATTCAACCCCTAAAAGGGGGGAAAGGGGTAACAAAGTCTGAAAATCAACATGGGTGTTGTTTCTATGGTTTATCGGGTCGCTGGTTATGAAAACAACAACGGTTTTAAAATCCGACGTGGCAGACGTAAAATACCATCTCCCTGGATGGGGTGCGATGGGGTTGAAATATCTAAATAAACTAAATGACTGTTGATATATCAACGCACAGCCCAAACTACTGGACCTAGAGACTTGAAATTTTGCACATAGATACCTTATACAATGTAGGCATCCACTAAGGAAGGATTTTTGGGAATTCCCACGGGAAAGGGAAAAAACGGGATTTATATATTCGATTGCGAGTGACCCTATCTCAGTAACTATAATAACTAGACTCTTCAAATTTGATACACAAGTAGGTATTACATTAGTTAAAACATTAATTTCAGGATTTTTCACAATTCCCACGGGATAAGGAAAAAACGGGATTTATATATTCAGTTCAACGGGATCCTATGAACTATAATTACTTGACTCTTCAAATTTGGCATAGATGTAGGTAATTATAAACTCCCATGGGATAAGGAAAAAACGGGATTTTTCGTTTTACTGGTCGTAGAAAGCTGAAATTCGGTATGTAGGTTGTTTGGGGAGTGTCGAGGAGCATTGAGAGAGGACTTTCCCAATTTCCAACGGGAACGGGAAAAACGGGATTTTTCGTTTTACTGGTTGTAGAAAGCTGAAATTCGGCATGTAGGTTGTTTGGGGAGTGTCGAGGAGCATTGAGAGAGGACTTTCCAAAATTCCCACGGGAACGGGAAAACGGGCTTATTCGTATTACTGGTTATAGAAAGCTGAAATTTGGCAAGTGGGTTCCTTGGGGAGTGTAGGGGAGCATTAAGAAAACATTTCCCGAAATTCTTACGGGAACGGGAAAAAACGGGATTTTGCGTTTTACTGGTTGTAGAAAGCTAAAATTTAAAAATTCATAAGTTTATACTGTAAGTAGGCCGCAAAGGGCCCTTTAACCGAATTCTAAAAAAGGAGGAGGTTGTGCATTCCACTTTATGATTTTTTTTTATGTAGGTATGTTCACCGATTTCTCGGTCAATTGTGGACCTGCTTGCTTGCTTGCCGGTATGCTTGCTTGCTTGATATCTTGGTTCTTTGGAATACTTATAGTACACGCGAGCGAAGCCGCGGGCAAAAGCTAGTATTTGTATAAGCATATTTATCCGTTGTCTTGTACCCACCCATAACACAAACTTTGCTTACTTTGAGGCCAGGTCAATTGGTGTGAATTGTCCCGTGATATTTATTTATTTCATTTATTCCTCATCATCTCGGCCTATCGTCCCACTGCTGGGCTCAGGCCTCCCAGAATAAGAGGGCTTGGGTTTTAGTTCGCGCGCAGACCCAATGCCGATTGGGAATTTCACATGCAGCATTGAATAAAATTGTTTGGCAGGTTTGTTGTTTTCTTACAACGAAAAGCTCGTGGTGATGTAATATCGCATGTGAATTCTGAAACACTTAAAAAGTGCGAGCACGGATTAGAATCCGTGATCCTCTGGTTGGGATGCTGTAGGGTCAGAGCTGTTTTTTTTTATTATGAGAGGGAAGTCAACGAGCAAGTGGGTCATCTGATGGAAAATGATCACCACCACCCATAAAATACAATACAATACAATACAATACAATGACTCTTTATTGTACACCAGGAATAGTAAGCAATACAGAAAACAGGTACACAGAGAGTAAGTTACAAGGTAAGCAATAGGCGGCCTTATCGCTTAAGAGCGATCTCTTCCAGGCAACCCTTTACCAAAAAGAAGGAAGGACTAGTTTACAGCAGGTGGTGCATCAACAGTGGATCAGAAAATTAAAACGCAACAAAAATAGTACATCTACTCATACATATATCGTACATATAATATGTACACGTCTAAAACAAATATAAGCATTGGGATAAACAGCCACATATAAATAAATAAACTATATCAAAGCTAATTATTACAAGAAGACAGATAGTAAGTACACCTTAAGCATAGATTTAAAGATTGACAGAGATTTTGCCCGTCGTAAGTCAATCGGCAAGGCATTCCACAACCGAATAGCCTGGACAGTATAAGAATAGACATAGAATTTGGAGTTAGAGAGAGGCACGGTAAGGAGAAAGTTCTGAGAGCATCGAATAGAAGTTACGTAGCTAAACCGCTCTTTGAGGTAGCGAGGAGTTGCAGGGTTTAAGAGAATGCCGTAAAGAAGGTGGAGAACGTGAGAGTTACGGCGAAGGCGGATTGGGAGCCACTTGAGCTGTGATCGAAAATTAGAGACATGATCGAACTTACGCAGACCAAAAATAAACCGAATGCATAGATTATCAACAACTCAAAGGGAGTCACTGATCTGTTGCCGGCCTACAGCTTTCTATCTATAAATTCGAATTCTGGTGTTTGTTTCTTTGTTTCCCTTAAACTCAAGGAAATAACATCGATTTTTGGTTTATTTGTGATCACGGTTTTTTCAATTTGCAACTTGATCAAAACGTCGAGGACATGTACATAACCTCGTCCTCGTACACGTTTCTAATTCAAACAAAATCATGTCTATTAAAAGCTTATTCCTTGTTTATCCTTCCTTATAAATTGGAAAGAAAGAAAGAAAGAAAGAAAATACATTTATTTGCAATACCACAAGACACATCAAAATTATTACAAATACGAGTAGACAGCATGAAAAATAAAGACAGGATTTCATTGCGGTTGTAAATCGGACACTGGCTCAGCATAATGCTGAGGCGTTTTTAGCACCCCAGCGCTGATTTTCAGCCAGCAGCTGCTGCAGCACCGTTGGGGACACTCGGATCGCTATATTTATGTATATATTAGAGTCTTATACCTACATTTACACATTGCATTTACATATTACTACATTTAGTAGTGGTAGAGCCATGTTGTTGCTAGCCGCTGCATCACAAATGGGCCGGCTCGTCCGGGGCAGTACCACCCTCTCACAGAACACCGGCGTGAAGCAGCAGTAATCCTGCTTGCGTTTCGTACGGTCAGTGAGAGTACCGGGGGCCGAATACCTCACCCATTCCCTCTTCCCCTCCCTCACCCCCTTTCCCTCTTCCCTTTCCTTTAGGGCTGACAACGCACTGGCATCGCGTAAAGCGCTGTGGGTGTCTATGGACAGTGGTGATCATTTAACATCAGGTGACCCACTAGTTCGTTTGTCTGGCCTTTCTAACATAAAAAAAAAACATAAGACTACATGAATATTTAGATAATATATAGACACTAAGAACGAATAAAAAATAGCAAAATTACTTAATCAACTTTAAAAAATAATAATTTAAGCTCCCATTACGAACTGTCAAAAAATCACAACACTAATGCGACACAGTTTGACACGCACAATTGGGAATGTCTAAAAAAAATTACCAGTGGTTTTTATATTTTTATTGTATAGAAAAGTCAATTATAAGAAACTAATTTCAATATTTTGTTACTTAGTTCACTACTTTTTTCAAAATTAATTATTTAAACTATTTTGGTTGATGACGTCAGATTGTAATTGAGGGCTCCCACACTGCCAAATTTCTAAATCTATCTAAATGCGTACGATAAGGCAACCCCTTTTAATTATTTTTTGCGTGGTGGTACACTGTAACTAGTGTCACTTTACTGGCGCTGTCAAAGTGCTAGATGTCAGGCAGTGGGTCCAAATCAAACTCCGTAGTTATAATCCACGCGTAAATTTGTGAAGAATTCTAACCACACAGAATAAAGTACGACTTGGACCGGTCACGCAATTTACACCAAAGTCAAATGAAGGTCATTGCTTATTTGTTATGTAATAAATTCATTATATAATATTAAAATTAAATAACTACAGAAAACGAGTTAAAAACCATTTATCTCGAAATGGTTTTCGATTTACTATACATTGCAAAAAAATAGACATCCGCAATTCGGCCTTTGGGTGTCTTACTGTTAAAATGTTATAACTGTGGTTATTCAACGGTCGTTTTATTTGGTTTCCTCCTTATCTTATTAAATATGTCGTGTACTTTGAAATAAGTATTCATAAGGCAGTGGAAATGATCAAGATACATATTGTATGGACATTTTTGTATTGTCCCTTCTGGATAATAATATCTTCTCACGGTGAGTCAGGCGTTTCATTAACCTTTTTTTTCATTTGTTACAGGTAAGTCCCAGAGTCGAGACTAAGTTAGCTTCACATTCCAAGTAAGCATTGAAGTGTTTTTTTTTTGTTTCTTTTAAGTTATCTGTCATATTCAAATATTTTAAAAGTTATCTTACTAAGTAATATTTTTTTTTTATTTATATTATAAATACTAAAATTTTATTTTATTCTGCAAGTATATAGGCCACAAAGGGTTTTTTTACATATCACTTTTTTAAACTATCCTAACTAACCATCATTAATTGGCAAGAAGAATGCGCCGCAAGAAACTTGGCAGAAAGTCATATTTTCAACCGACGAAAACAAAAGGAGGAGGTTCTCAATTCGACGTGTATATATTTTTTTTTATGTATGATCACGCATAACTTTTTACAGAGTAGTCCGATTTTGATGATTCTTTTTTTATTGGAAAGCGTATACCCCGAGGGTAGTCCCATTTAAATTTGGAAACAATATTCCTACCCTTAGGTAGGAAAACAGGGGATGATTGACTAACTTTTTACAGAGTAGTCTGATTTTCATAATTCTTTTTTATTGGATAGATAGGGATACCTTGAAAAACGAGCTAGGAGGAGTGATAGAAGCCAACCAGGTAGACGATTATAGGTCCACTCCTCCTGGCTAAGTGATGAGGCACCGACTTCAAACTGGTACCTAGATTAAGGTCAAACAAAAAAGATAATATTTTTTGCTTTTCAGTTTTTTCGGCGGTTTAATTTTTTATTAATAATTTATTGAATCAGGCGTTACTTTGCGGAGGTCCATATTAATGAACTAAAACAATTACTTTGCTCACCCGCGACCTTACAATAGTTACGTTTATGCAAGAAATGTGCGTTCATGCAGTTCCTCCACCTCCACACTGTACGAACACACACAAATCACATAAACCCAACCATCACCACCACCAAGCTACACTGACGCGTTTCGAACTCAACCAGAGCTCATCTTCAGAGTTACCACAACCGTATGCTATGCTACCAAACGTTAAACTAACAAACCAAAACAAATGTTTTAACTTGTCACTGTAACTTCTCAAGTACCCACTTTATTTTTCTTATTCTCAAACTACCCCACAAAACTATTAACCTATAACTATGGGGTCTATTATTAATGAACAGGTAAATTTAGTATCTTCTCCTTTACTGCGGCTTGGGTCGAATTTGAACAGTTAGTATTAATTAAATATGCCTTATAAATAAATAAACAAAAAAATTCAAGGTAGTTTTAAATATGTCAATAAAAGTTAATTTTTGTGGGGTAGTTTGAGAATAAGAAAAATAAAGTGGGTACTTGAGAAGTTACAGTGACAAGTTAAAACATTTGTTTTGGTTTGTTAGTTTAACGTTTGGTAGCATAGCATACGGTTGTGGTAACTCTGAAGATGAGCTCTGGTTGAGTTCGAAACGCGTCAGTGTAGCTTGGTGGTGGTGATGGTTGGGTTTATGTGATTTGTGTGTGTTCGTACAGTGTGGAGGTGGAGGAACTGCATGAACGCACATTTCTTGCATAAACGTAACTATTGTAAGGTCGCGGGTGAGCAAAGTAATTGTTTTAGTTCATTTTTATTAATAAGTTTTTTCAAAAGAAAATAAAGTAAATAATCACAAAAAATAAAAACATACACCTAAATTACAATATAAAATTTAAGAGAAAAAAAAAAGGTATGTTAGTATATTTATGCGTGTGAATTTTTGTATAGTTATGGTATAGCAGTTAATATATATACCTTCTGCTAAGTTGGAAGTTTGAAATAACACATTATTATTAACCCGCGTATTCACTATAAACAATTCGTTTAGAAACACGGTTTCAGAAACAGGAATCAACGTGTTTCTGCAACACAAGAAACAATTGCGTTAAAACTTATGCTCGCTGCCGATAGGCGACCAGACCGTCCATACGATGTTGGCGCCACTTCTTCCGGTCACTAAACGTGGCGCCACATGAATAAATACGGAGCAGAATAAAAAGTTCAAACAACGTCGCGCACGCATTACACTACTACACGCACAACATATGTGTGCGTGACCTGTCACCCAGGTCATAGAAGCCAACCAGGTAGACGATTATAGGTCCACTCTTCCTGGCTAAGTGATGAGGCACCGACTTCAAACTGGTACCTAGATTAAGGTCAAACAAAAAAGGTATTATTTTTTGCTTTTCAGTTTTTTCGGCGGTTTCATTTTTTATTAATAAGTTTTTTCAAAAGAAAATAAAGTAAATAATCACAAAAAATAAAAACATACACCTAAATTACAATATAAAATTTAAGAGAAAAAAAAAAGGTATGTTAGTATATTTATGCGTGTGAATTTTTGTATAGTTATGGTATAGCAGTTAATATATATACCTTCTGCTAAGTTGTAAGTTTGAAATAACACATTATTATTAACCCGCGTATTCACTATAAACAATTCGTTTAGAAACACGGTTTCAGAAACAGGAATCAACGTGTTTCTGCAACACAAGAAACAATTGCGTTAAAACTTATGCTCGCTGCTGATAGGCGACCAGACCGTCCATACGATGTTGGCGCCACTTCTTCCGGTCACTAAACGTGGCGCCACATGAATAAATACGGAGCAGAATAAAAAGTTCAAACAACGTCGCGCACGCATTACACTACTACACGCACAACATATGTGTGCGTGACCTGTCACAGACAAGACGGGGGGGGCGTGCACCAGCGCCCGCTCGGAGACAAACCGGTTTGAACTAGCTCAGTGAGTAGACAAAGTTCAGGTGTGCCGCTAGCGACGACGCGACCATTTAGCGTTTAGCTACATAGTTCGGGTATTCGGTTGTTTTTAAAGATGCCTACCTGTTGTAGTGTTTGTAGATATACAGATATTAGATACTTAGGTACTTGTTTGAGTAAAATATTTTGATTTTTAATTTTTGTTTTTACCGAGCGACAACCCTATGATAATAGGTAAGAATTTCGAGCACTGTTCGGAAGCTTTTCTTCTGCTCCGTATTTATTCATGTGGTGGCGCTAGTAATGCGAGTCAAGCGATGCACCGTGGGTCCAGTGCTGCCACCTGCGGCAAACGTAGAAACGTTGCCAGCGAATCACGGGCTACCTGCATCGGCTGACGTCACTTCCGCGCGCGAAGATCCGAGTTTTTAAAAACCCCGAGCGCAAGCGCAAGCGGCGGGGGCTCATTCGCTCGAGATTCGTCGTGAAGGAAATAAGATAGTCATAATAATTGTTATACTGCTTACCTGATTATAAGTTTTCAAAATTAAAGTATTTTTCTCAAACATGCTATGAAATATTGACGTTATGTTCCTTAAAATACGCCACGAACTGTCACGTTGCAGGTGCGGCTAGACGAGAGGTCAATAATGGAATTTCATACAACATTGCTGGCCAAGGCCAGCAAAGTGATCGTCTATTGTTTTATGTGACACAGCACCATGACGTTTAATAGGTCGACGTGGTCGACGTGGATGGATGGATGGACGGACGGACGGACGGACGGACGGACGGACGGACGGACGGACGGACGGAGGGATGGATGGATGTTGATGGATGGATGGATGGATGGATGTTGATGGATGTTGATGGATGTTGGTTGATGGATGTTGATGGATGTTGATGGATGTTGGTTGATGGATGTTGGTTGATGGATGTTGGTTAATGGATGTTGATGGATGTTGATGGATGTTGATGGATGTTGTTGGATGTTGATGGATGTTGATGGATGTTGATGGATGTTGATGGATGTTGATGGATGGATGGATGGATGGATGTTGATGGATGTTCTTGTTCATGGATGTTGACGGATGTTGATGGATGTTGATGATGTTGTTGGTGATGGTGATGGTGATGATGATGGCGGTGATGATGGTGGTGATGATGATGATGCATGTTTGAGAAAAACTCTATACAAGCCTTGGCCACGAACAGGGATTGCCGGCCTCGTATCTCTATGCGTATAACTACTCGGCCGGCAATCCCCTATTTCGCGGCCGCTGCAGTAATGTACTATTATCTATTCTTGCCATCTAAGTAGATTTAACTTACAACTACGTGAGCTGAAACATTGTTTCTCTACACAGCTGCATAGTGTTTCAGAAACAGTTAATCCCAAATATTGTTTATATAGTATGCATTATTCTCACGGAATTCATGTAAAATCACAAAAACGTAACGGCTATGTTTAAAGTCGTGAAATTTTGAACAGGGGTTCACCATAAAGTCTAGTAAAGTCTAGTGAACAATGTTATCTGTTGTACCTGTTGTTATCCATAATCCGAGGAAAAAGAAAACTCAAAATTAGAGCGAATTTGCATCAGCGGTAGAATTTCCTAGAGGTTAGCAAATGAAATAAGCCTCTCAACTCTAGTTTATTGCCAATATGCCGTATAAATCACAGATCCCATAGGAGAGACCGCTGTAGCACGGGAATTTAAAAGTAAATTCCCTTGGTCCTCGTGTATTTTATGGTTTTATGGCGCTCACGCTCAGGAGAGCTGTAAGGAATCATGTCAGAGTTTCAACTCTATTGAGGGTAGATAGGATAGCTTCCTCACACAACGTTGTATATTAAAACGGATATTTGCCGACATTGAGCCTTATAAGTAATATGATCAAGGTCCGATTTTGAATACGGGAGAAGTTGAAGATAGAGTTTTGAGGTTAACTTGTGGTTTATGATACTTGATGGATGTAAGATGGCTTGTAAGATGAAGAAAATTTACTTCAATAGTACCTAGTAGGTATATTTTATCAATATTGATCATTAGGTTTCGAAAATGAATTCAAATCCGTAATAATAGTGAATTAACATTATGTAGATTTAATCAATTATTACAACAAATAGACGGAATATTAATTTAATGCATTTGAAAATTACATTACAATTTTACAATACAATAAAATACAAATGCTTACGTGGAAAAAATATATAAGGTAAGCTATAGGCGGGCTTATCGCTTCGAAGCGATCTTACATTAAATTAAAACTAAATAAAATAATAATTGAATCAAATTAGACAAACCACTAAATATCAATACCTACTCCTTATAAATGTAAAAGAGTGTTGGTTTGTCCTTTTTTCACGTCGGAACTGAGCGACGGATTGCCGTGATTTTTTTGTATGGACATAGTTGAAGGGCTGCAGAGTGACCTTTTTACCACGGGAAAATATCTCATTCTCACGGGAAAGCACGCTTTAATCTACATCAGTGGGGATGAAGCCGCGGGAATCAGCTAGTAAATTATACAATTTTTGTTCATACTTAGTTTCTTTTTTGCATAACCACCGACCTATTTACGGCTAATGAGAAATCGGAAGACTAAAAGAAGGGAATCAGGTCTTAATCAAAGCGACTGCTGCCACATCGCTGTAATGTAGATGAGAAACTGTACTGTATTTACTTCCGTGCTTCCGTAAACAGCTTTTTTTCGTTTAACCTGGCTCTTTGAACTGCGGCGAACATTTTGAGACGTTAGTTAAAAACTTCTGTTTTCCACTCACGCTGTATTTTGTTAAAAATAATTTGAACTTCAAGACTGGCTCTTGAAGAGTTGATATTAATTTGGCATGTGATTAATTACACAAGATTTCACGGCAAAATTGATTAAGTATAATAATAGTTCCTAAGAACAGATTTACATAAGTGTAATTGTTTCAGCTCATTAATACTTATGGAACTCCGCAAAGTATTGATTCAATTAATTATTTGAATAGGCACATCCACACATTCAAACATTTTCAAAACTTTCGCATTCATTTAGCAGAATTTTCTGAATAACAATTATCACGATCTGGTATCGTATTTTAAAGTAACGAAAAGTCTGAATAAGACGAGGCTCTTTGTTAGATCGATACAGAAGCGGCATCAAAGCCCCGGTAATTGTAAACACAACGTACCATTGGGCCGAGTTTAATTAGTGCACAGCCCTGTCATTATCGCCGAGTCGCAAATGGCCGCGAGTTTAGGACTTGGCCAGTTTTTACCTCCAGAGTTTTGGCAAAATGAAATTATAAGAGAGGAAAGTTTTGGATGGCTATTACGTTGCAAATGCTTTGTAACTCTTGATTCAAGGGGTTCGTTTGAATTCAGCGAACGCTTTGTCGTTACGCCTGTAAGTGTTTGTTTGTACCAGGGATTGTACATAAAACCGGTTTTATTTAATACCTGTACATAAATTGTCAAACTATTATCGCTAAAAAAAATAATATCTATATTCTAATTAGAGGTATTGTTGTCATTTCGCTTTTGTGATTGTAGACCGGTATTTACTAAAAAAAAAACACAAAAATTTGGCGACCAAATTTAATGGCCTATTGGTTAGAGAACCTGACTACGAAGCTTGAGGTCCCGGGTTCGATTCCCGGTCGGGACAGATATTTGTGTGAAAAATACGAATGTTTGTGCTCGAGTCTTCGATGTTTAATATTTAATATGTATTTAAGTATGTATTTATCTAGTAAGTTTATCCGTTGTCTAGTATCTATAGTACAAGCTTTGGTTAGTTTGGGACTAGGTCAATTGGTGTGAATTGTCCCGTGACATTATTTATTTATTTTATTTCTTGTCCCGTAGAAATGGACTGGCGGCTGAGATAAATATTCCAATTAGATACACGTGCAAGAATGAGTGTAGACAGAATTACGCCATCATCTTGGGGAGAGCTATGACGAATGTTCGGGTTGTTGCCTGCTGCTAAGTTTCACTACCATATTTCGCTTAACTGTCAATTGGCTAAGTAAAATTTTTTGAAGAGGTGATAATTATATATTTTTTCAACAGTCATCCATCGTCTTAAAGATCAAGGAACTGCAGCTGTTTTATTTTTACCTCTTATTGTTTATTGGAAATATTTTTTCAAGCGTTCGAGATGACAGACAGTACATGAACACAATGACAGTAGTGACAGTTCGCTTCATTTTTTTTTTCTAGTGACTGAGCTTAAACAGCTTATCAGCCATAAAATTTCGCAGGTGTATGCCAGGTTTCATCACGATGTTTTCCTTCACCGTAATTTTGCAATTCCGAATAACTTATAGAGGTGCGAGCTGGGATTTGAACCCACGACCCTCTGTTTGGGAGGCCAAAGGTAGACGACCAGATGGCCTAGTGGTTAGAGAACTTGACTACGAAGCTTGAGGTCCCGGGTTCGATTCCCGTGTCGGGGCAGATATTTGTATGAAAAATACGAATGTTTGTTCTCGGGTCTTGGGTGTTTAATATTTATTTAAGTATGTATCTATCTATACAAGTATGTTTAAGATAAGATAAGATAAATTTATTGAAAATTTGATTTTTACAGAATAACTTAATAGGTACAAAGTTTCCTTATACTAAACCTAAGTAAGCAACTCATGGGCCCGAACTAGGAAATCCTGTGTTTCGGGCTGTAAGAGCTAAAATATAAGTTTTAAATAAATAAACAATCAATCAGTGAAAAACACAATCAAAAACTTCTCTCAAAAAACAATACAAATATAAATAACCAAAATAGTAACCTAAAAATTAAAATCTAACAAAAATAAAGGTAGCAAACACAAACTACCTACTTTACAACTAATAATAATTTTTCTGTATCTTCGTACGACATATTTTGCAGTGTCTCTAGGAGACTTTTTTTGCATTTATTAACATTTAGGGGATAAATATGCGAAACTGAATTTAATCTATTATAGAGCAGTGGTCCTAAGAAAACAAAAAACCTGTGCGTGAAAGCAAATTTGGGTCTTATTTTTTGGGAGCAAACTATGTCCTTTCGCCTTTTATCCGTTAGTACCGTGTTATAGGGTAGTGCTGCGTGCTGCTTAAGTACTATACTGAAAATAAATAATTGTCGAACTGTTAACACATTACACGACTTATAAAGCAGATTAGTAGGAAAAAGGAAAGGGCGGAAAGTGGACACCTTAAGAATAGCTCTTTGCGCTCTCTCAATGGCTAGAAAAAATGTTTTACCCGCCCCACCCCATGTTGTTATACAGTAGGTTAGGACTGACTGACATAGCGAGAAATAAACTTGCCTAATTAATTTAGGATCCGCTATATGTCGCAACTTTTTAAATACAAATATCAACTTACGAGTTCTAGCACATAACGCTTCTATGTGATGTTTGAACGAAAGATTTTCATCTATTATAATGCCCAAGTATTTTATTCGGTCGGTAATTTTAATAGCGGAACACACACATTGGCCATCTGTGGGAAAGTTACAATAATGGGCATATAATGTAGAATCAATTTGCGTAGGCGTACATTTCCGCATTGAAAACTTAATATAGTTAGTTTTATCGGCATTAAGAGTTAGTAAATTGAGCTGAAGCCATTTATTAACCATATTAAACCCGTGTTGCGCATGCTTATAAACTTCAGCATCAGAGTCAGCCGCAAAAAGTAGGGCCGTATCATCTGCATATGTTATGATTGTTCCATGCTTCAGTTTTAAGTTACAGAGGTCATTTATAAAAATTAAAAATAGGGTTGGTCCTAAAATGCTTCCTTGGGGAACACCAAAAGATGTGTTTTTCTGGTCATTGCTGAAAACATTTCCTATCTTAACACATTGAGTTCGGTGTTCCAAGTAACTTTCGAAAAGTTTCAGCTGAGTTCCTCGAATACCTATAGTTTCAAGCTTACTCAAAAGAATAGGAATAGACACAGTATCAAAAGCTTTGGCTAGGTCTAGGAAAATTCCCAGTGTGTGAAGACCATTATTAAGATTTTGTACTACAAAATCAGTAAGATGATGTACAGCATCAGCGGTTGAGACTTTTGATCTAAAACCATATTGCTTCTCAGATAAAATACAGTTATCCTCTAGATACTTGACCAATCTATTATTTATAATTTTTTCAAGTATTTTAGAAAAAGGAGATAGTAAGGAAATGGGTCTATAATTTGAAATTTCAAATTTGCTACCAGATTTAAATACAGGGACAACAAGAGCTTTCTTGAGACACTTAGGAAAGTGTCCTGTACGTAAACATAAATTGAATATGTAAGTTAGTGGTGGTACCAATAGATGACGAAATTGCTTAATAATTTTATTAGATATATTATCCCATCCAACTGAACAGTCGTCTTTTAGACCCATGACCAGCCTCTCCACCTCTGTTTCATCGGTATCTAGTAACACAAATGATGTTAAATTAGTATTACATGTAAAGGGACTACTTATAGGATGTCTCAATGACCTCTGAACTTTTTCCGCTAGACCCTTGCCAATATTAACAAAGAAATTATTTGCCATGCTAGCAGACATCAAATGAGATGAGTGTGCTTGTAATAAACCAGAGGGTGACTCATGTTGTTTCGAGGTAAAAGTTACATTTTTAATGAATTCCCAGATTTTTTTTGAATTTGTTCCAGCTTTCTCCAGCTCCATTTTATCGTAACTGATTTTAACTTTTTTTATAAGATCATTGCAAAAATTTCTATACCTTTTATACGTCAATTGCAATGCAGAATTATCTGGGTGAGATTTAGCCTTCATATGAAGTTTATCTCTATGTCTCATACACCGAATGAGACCTTGAGTGATCCACGGTTTCATGCCATGATTTTTGTTATTTAGTTGAATCTTAATTGTATTTTTTTCAATAATACTCTTAATATTTTCTATTAAATATAACATACAAAATTGTGGGTCAGTGGAGTTGTAAACTGGGTCAAAGTCAATGCTGCGTAAGTCATCCTCAAGTTTGCTTACATTCAGTTTAGACATTGTGCGAGCGTTAGTTAATCTAGATATTTTACGATTTAAGGTTAGTAGGACAGCATTGTGATCAGTTATTGTCGAGTTAATAACTAGGGCAAGTGAGGGAAAATTCGATTTCAGAAAGACATGATCCAAACAGGATCCACTAAAATGACGTGTAGGAAAAGTGTGCGCAGGGAGCATGCCATGAAAAGAGCATAGGTTGAGATAGCTCTGAGCATCTGAATCAACACTTTCTGGAAGAATATTAATATTAATATCTCCAATTAATATTATATTTTTGAAGGATGATATGCTTTGCAAAGTGTCATTTAATGATTCAATAAAATTTGAAATATTTCTGAAAGAGGGAGGACTATAAAGTGCCAAAATTGCAATTTCGGTTCCGATTTTGACCAATATACTGTTGCATTCTCGAATATTAGGTTCCTCAACAGCAACATTAAGATGATCTCTTGCATAAACTATGACTCCATCACTTTGATTGTAGTGAATACTACTCTTATGCATACTATACCCAGGAATTAGTGGTGCGTTTGGGCGTTTAGAAATCCAACATTCGGTTAAAACAATGAGGTCACAATCCATGTTAAGTCTCTGCTGCAAAGTACTAAAATTATCAAAATTTTTGAATACACTGCGAATATTTTGCGTTAAAATGGTTAATGGGCTAGCAAAATTGCCTAGCAACTGCTTACAATCTTCAGCTTCACAAATTTTAGACTCAGATACAGATAATTTATCCAACTCATTAACTAAACTATTAATCATAAATTAATGTAAATACGACTACTTATCGGATAATTAAACGACTGAAAAAAACTCTATTTACGGTGCTCTTAGGCACCTCCATAATCTATAGAATTTATATACCTTTTTTCGGCCATTATTTTCGCCGGACAATCAGCAGCACCCGTAGAGTGATTGCTTGGTTTTTTAAAACGCAAACAAGAGGCACATTTCGGTTGCTCATCTTTCTTCGGGCATTCTTTTATTAAATGACCAAGATCACCACAGTGGCCGCAAGTGTGAGTTGCCTCCCGACATGACTTAGCCGCGTGACCGTATTGCTGGCACTTGAAACACCTTGTGACTAAGGTGAAATCTCTCACTGGACATGATGACCAATTTATAAAAACTCTGTCATTTGATATTAGGGCTTTACGAATCCCGGCAGTGACCTCAATTACATAGTTCACAGTATCAGCTCCTTTTCTGCCCGATTTGTGGCTCAATTTAACAGAATTTAAAAATGACTCCAGGTTAGAAACTTCCAGCTTGTCGGTCAAGTTTTGTTAGTACACGCACTTAAGGACTTCATTTTCTTGCATTGAAGTGGGCACTCCAATTACAACTACCCTTGGCTTGCGTTTGTGTGTTTCCTCGATCGTAAGGCCCGAATTTTTTAACTGAACAGATTGTTTCAGTTTTGTAATGTCTTCCCTGGTATCGGTGCTAATGGTAACTCCTCCGTTTCTCGTCTTGTGCAGGCTTCTTACGTGCAGCTTCATTTGCTCTGGACAAATAATTTTTTGAACCAATGATTTGGTCTCCTCGCTGGTCTTTTGTTTGTCATTTGGATAAATGGAAATTGAGCTAATCTTTTCAGGCTGTATGAATTTATTACTACCCTTTCTCACCATGTCAGCAAAAGAAAATTCTGATGAAGGTTTGGCTGACTCCTGAACTTGTGTCTTAAGGTCCTGAAGCTGCTTCGAAAGGTCAAGCTCTCTCATAAGAGTTTTATTAGACATGTTTACTTGGCACGTCGTCTTTATCAGGGACTGGTATTGTACTGCCATCTGCGATGTCCCATGACCCACTTTCCGACATAGAGTACTAACGCGTAATTTTTGATCCGAATTCATTTTGCTCTCTGATGATATGGAGCACACTTCACTTAGGCACTGCTCAATGGTCGTCATCCAAAGCTGAATTTCAGCAGTGGATTTGGGTTCAGTTCTGGCTTCTTCATTTTGGGGCGGCGCGGCAGGGTGAGGCGCAGGCGACGCAGGAGGGGAGCGGGCGGTCCTCTCACTCCGATTGAAAGGGCTGTGCATTGTTTATTATTATTTTTTTTTTTAAAATTATTTATTGATTTTAAATTCACTTTCTATCACTTAGCAAAAGATAAAACATTTTCACATTTAAATATCTCACAGTACATATGTCACTTAGGTATCGTAAAAAACGAGGTCACGACTCAGCATGTGATTATTTATTTAATAAATGATCGACACGTCCGAACTGAGCGAAAGCATGTATAGTGATGAGTTTATCCGTTGTCTAGTACCCATAACACAAGCTTTGCTTTGGGACTAGTTCAATTGGTGTGAATTGTCCCGTGATATTTATTTATTTTATTTTATTTTATTTTTTAAAGGTCATACTGTTAGTCCACCACGGCTTTTTAGGATGATACCTAGTACTGACCTCAATATTTACAAAGCTTAAATAAATCCAATCCCCATACAGGACAATATGAGAGGTTCTCAAATTACAGTCAAAATCTAACTTACAGATACTCCATCTCTTGTCCCTTCCATTAATATTCCTTTTCGAATCAAACCGGGTTTAATCGGATTATGTTAAACTGGCCTTTATCTTTTAACTCTGAAACCCTTTTAATCGTGCGGTTAGTGTTTCTGGCATAAACCCGGTCCTGTTTTGTCATGTGCTCGGAGATATAATTTAAAGCTATCACAGTTAGCCGAGATAGCTAAATCGGAAAAGGAAAGTTTGTCCAAGGTATGCCATGCTTTATGCGTTATACACAGCGTAAGACACACAGAAGTTGTATTATCCTGTGGATATCATTCATCATCATTTCGACCAAAATATGTTCTCTGTTGAACATAGGCCTCCCCCAAGGCTCGCCAAACAGATCGGTCGGTGTGGATATAAAATTAACGAATCCACTTTTTTGTCGGGTCGTGGCTTCAGATCCCGTCTCGCACCTCTGAGTTTTTCGGAATTTATGTGCGAAATTAATTTGAAATTTTCCCACGAGCTTTACGGTGAAGAAAAACGTCGTGAGGAAAGCTGAATACGCCTGCGAAGAAATTCAATGGTGTGTGTGAAGTTCCCGATCCTCACTGGGCCCGCGTGGGAACTACGGCCAAACCCCTCTCATTTTGAGTGGAGGTCTGTGCCCTGTAGTGGGACGCATTTAGGCTGGGATGACTTTTTGATGACTTTTTGATGTTTTTTTTGTCACGTTTGCATTTGCACGCCGCTAAACTTGTTCTGGCATCAGCATATTATGAGTTCGTACCTGTAGCGGTGGAAACAGGTGGACCTTGGGGTGCAAAGGCGCGTCATTTTGTGGGCGAGGTGATAAATTTGATAATTTTTATTTCTCGCTTGTTAATCATTATTTTTTTATTTTATTTCATTAGTATAATATAGATGAGAACCCGGTTTAATAGTAAAAAAGACTAAATACAACAAAACACAAAACTTTACAATCATTATCATTAGCTACAATTCTTTATGCAGTTCTTTTCTCTTCGTGAGATAAATAAACAATGCGATGATCTATTGTTAGCGCTTTTATCCTTTTTGATTTGCTAGCGGAATTCTTTGGAACAATACTTAAAGAAACGAGACTTTTATAAATGTAAGTACTGCAAAGAATGACTGTATTTTCTTATCAACTAGTTAGACTTTAGTGCAAGGTTTCTGCTGTAAAATACAACAAGAACAGTTTGTGACCGGCACAAAACTATAGAGCCGCTGCCAAAAAAATCAAAACCAAATTAATCCAAAATTTTGACGCAAATATATGCCAATAGCTTGCCAATTGCTTGCAAAGGAGGTTAAAGATCTCTAGATAAATAAAAAATAAAATAAATATAAGCTCAGAGTCACTCAACGAGCTATGGAGTGGGCTATTTTTGGAATTTCTCTACGGGATCGAATCAGGAATGAGAACATCCGTAGAAGAACAGGGGTCACCGACATAGCCAAACGGATTAGCTCATTGAAATGGCAATAGGCAGGCCATATAGCACGCAGAACAGATGGCCGTTGGGGCCCAAAAGTTCTCGAATGGAGACCACGGACCGGCAAGCGCAGCGTGGGATGTCCACCAACGAGATGGACGGATGATTTGGTGAAGGCCGCAGGTTCAGGGTGGATGCAAGTACCTTAATGATTGGGCATCAATGAGGGAGGCGTATGTCCAGCAGTGGACGTCCTAAGGCTGAAATGATGATGATGAAAATAAAATGTCACTCACGTCTTTAATACAGTTTAGCCCGACCTATTTCGGCCAATCCGTAGCCCTTCTTCCCGGAGCACTTGTCACGGCGACACGAAGTGCTACACGAAGATGGGCTATGGATGAGCCCGAAAGATGTCAGACTAAACTCGATTAAAAAAGAAAGAAAATTCGAGACACATCAATATTATTACAAATAGACAAAACAAAGGCTAAATATAGAGCGTTTAAAATTGGACACTGGCTCAATATAGTGCTAAAAGAAGAATTATTTAAAGCCACGGACATTATAGGAAGCTCGATGAATTGCCAGACTCAAGTGGCAGTGTGCAGGGCATATCGCTCGTAGAATTTTATTGACCTTAAACGCAGAAGTCGTCCGGAAGACGCAGTGTAGATAGGCCTCCAAAAAGATAGAGCAGCGACCTGGTTAAGGTTGCGGGAACGCGTCGGATGCATATGGCGCAGGACCGATCTGTTTGGCGAGCCTTGGGGGAGCTCTATGTTCAGCAGTGGACGGCTTTCTTCTGAAATGATGATGATGAATTATTTAAAGTCGTGAGTTATCCGTATTTTTCACTATGAGCGAGCGAATCCATTTAACCATTTTAGCGCGACTGGAAAGAATAATGCGGCAATTACATTAAGTCGATCGCCGCATGCAACATGCGGTGACCGCAACAGCGTGAAGAGCACAGTAGTCGGCCGCATTCGGCGAGCGACAGCTGCCAACGCCTAATTATAGCCACCGCATTAGGCGGACAGACTAAATGTGAAGACGACGTTCGGTCGCCGAAGTAGTTTGAAACAAGTTCGGCGACCGCATTAGGTGAACGAAGTAGTGTAATTGCCGCATTACAAACACAGAAACACCAACTCGCACACATGCACGCGTATGTGTAGTACTCCAAAATTTTACTTTCGTAATTATAATACCAGAATGATTATTTGGGCTTATTGGTTTTTCCCTGTAATTAAACGTGTAATCATGAGTAAATATATACTGCTATAATTAATAGCTCGATCGATAAACCGTTTTGTTCTATCAAAATGATTGTACAATTATTTACCATTCTAAATTTAGTTAAATGGATCTGTCCCGAAAATATTTGTTGAGGCTAATTTGATTTGGTAAATTTTCTGGTGTTTATTATTTTGAAATAAATACGGCGCAAATTAATCTCCTTTATTAAGTTTTGATGAACAAATACCGGAAATTATCAGAACTTTGTTTAACAGTGATTAAATAGGGAGTTTATTTCGTACAACCGAAGATTTAACCCGTCAATATGTAGAGAACTAGGTGATGCCTGCGGCCTCGTTCTGCTGAAGTAGATTAAAACGTGTTTTCCCGTGGGAATGAGATATTTTCCCGTGGTAAAAAGTAGTCTATGTCCTCTCCAGCCCTTCAACTATGTCAAAAAAAAAAATCACGGCAATCCGACGCTCAGTTTCGACGTGAAAGAAGGACAAACAAACAAACACACTTTGACACTTATAATATTAGAATGGAAGTATGGATAATAATAGTTAAGGCCCTACCGAGCTTTTGGCGATCTTTAAGTTCCCAATCCGCACTGGCCCCGCGTGGGTATTGCACTGGGCCCTGCTGTGGGACGTATATAGGCTGGGACTATGAGCTTTTGGCGCATTTATTGCATTAATTTAATCTCGTGCTGTATCATTACTAGCAAAGCTTTACGATAAAGGAAAACATCGTGAGGAAACCTGCGTACACCTGAGAAGAATTTCAATTGTGTATGTGAAGTTCCCAATCCGCCCTGGGCCCGCGTGGGAACTACGGCCCAAGTCCTCTCATTCTGCGAGGAGGCCTGTGCCCTGCTGTGGGACTTAATAGGCTGGGGATGATGATGATGGATGATGATGACGAGACAGTGTACTTACTGTCTCCCTTATTCAATTCAATTCAATTCAAAAATATTTATTTCGGATAAATGACACATTTAGGCACATAATCCATAGGTGTTAGTATAATATAGTCAATATTTAGACTAGTGTTAATAAAATAAAATAACATTACATTAAATTAAATTAAATTAAACATAATAATGGGCGTGTATGAGACCTCATCCAGTGCCGCAACATTGAGGAATCCCACCTGCCAACTAACACGTCCAGGATGGTGTTAGGGCTGCCGCGCAGGCGCGCCAGCAAGGAAGCGCAGCGCTTCCTCATGATGGCGTAGAAGCCATCCGTGCCGCTCGCGGCGAACATGGCCGAGGCGCTGCAGTGCCGCGGCAGCCCGAACAACACCCTGTACGCGTCATTGTACTGGACGCGCAGGGCGCTCAGTGTGCGCTGCGTGTAGCTGACCCACAGGCTGCACGTGTAGAACGACTGGCAGTAGGCTTTGGATAGCGTCACCTTAACGTCATCGCTACATCGCGCGAACCTACGGGCCAACATATTGCAACGCACAGCCAGCGCCCTGCGCTCCCTCTCTATGTCCCGATTATCGCACAGGACTTATTGGTTTCGCCAAATTAGGTACGGGACAGTGAAAAATTCTTGCCTAAAATACGGGACAACCCGTAAAATAAGGGACGTCTGGTCACCCTAAGTGGAACGCAAGTGTGGATGTGTGGCGACTGTACTCATTAGTTTTATACGTGAGTATTCTCGTGTCCGTTCGGCAGACTTCGGGCACTCTCGCGATTGTTCGCCACGCGAACAGAGCCGAGCGCGTCCGAGGGCCTGCCGAACGGCCACGAGCGAATCAGTGAAGACTGTTGTGCGCATGTCCGAAAATGGTTGTCATCGTTTTGAACCTACAACGGACTCACGTCACTGCGTTACTAACTGTCATGATTTCCTTTATTTATTTTTTCCTGTATTTTTTACCGTGTATATAATATTAATTCTTCTGACCTTCTGAGCAGTCAATATATATATGGTGGAAAGAGTTGATGTTTGATTGCTGCTCCTAGCACGTCGCCCACATCATACTCCTGTGATCTACCCCATAGATGTTTGTTACTCTTTCACGCTAAAACGGTTTGACGGATTCTGATGAAATTTAGCACACTGATATTTTATAACCTGGATTAACATACTTAGAGGATACTTTTTATTCCGGAAAATTGCACAGTTCTCGCGAGATAGTGGTAAACGAAGTCTTCGCAGACGGAGTCGTGGGCAACAGCTAGTATATACAATTGTATTTTTTATCCATAAAATAAAAATAAAATAAAAGAACATTTATTGCCCATGAAAAAGAAAAAGAAAATAAAAAATACACAAAATTATGTGGCAAAAGGCTCAGGCTCAGCAAGTGCGGTGTGGATTACTCTTCACCGCGCGCTATCCAAACATCTTCACAAACTTTCTCATTTATTGTAATCATCATCATCATCATCCCAGCCTATATAAGTCCCACTGCAGGGGACAGGCCTCCTCTCAGAATGAGAGATATTGGGCCGTAGTACTCACGCAGGCCCAGTGCAAATTGGGAACTTTACATACACCATTACAAATGTAATTTCGCACCTAAATTCCGAAAACTCAGAGGTGCGAGCCCGGACTTGAACCCACGACCCTCTGCTTGAGAGACTATATAGGTCGAACCACTAGGCCACCCATGGCTTTTATTATAACATTTTAGTAGGATATCTTTAACTTTGATTTCGTATCTCCGACGGGTTACCACGCCGTATGTTTCAATCTAATAGTGGCTGACAGCTGCCGCCATTACGGGGTCGTTATGTAAATGGCTATCCTTCGCGGAAATATTCTAGTGGCTATATTGTTCTTTAACAAGAAACTTTAAACGTCGAAAGGAAAACCCAACGAGTTATTAAAGGATTTGATTCAATTGAGGATGTCACGATTGCATTCAATGCATAAATCTCTCTTATTTGGTCAAATTCTGTAACTTGTCTCTCTCTTAATAAGTCTTATTCGTTTTCCGTCACGGTCTTCCTTGGGCTCATTCGTCGTTCTCCCTTTTCGTTTTTTGTCTCATTTACGTACGAACATTTATTTACCAGCACCGAACGTATCGAAATAATTTTGCCAAATAAGTAAATGAGACAATAAACGAAAGGTAAGAACGACGAAAGAGTCCATGAAAGACCGTGACGAAAAATGAATAACAGGTATTAAGAGATAGACAAGTCGCAAAATTTGACCAAAGAATATAGGGCGGATAGCGAACAAGACAAAGACGAATACATAATGAGACGAAATAAGAATTAAACGAAAAACAAATGGGGCAAGATAATATAAAACCGCTAATTTTAAGTCCACAGGAGAGGCAACTCTTGTTTCTTACGCTATGTACCCATTTCTATAGGGATGTTGACACCATTAAAAAATAATTCGAAGACACGACTCCAGTAAAAAAACGCTTTATTTTAGCCCTAAAACCCAGACTAATTTTCGATTAACTGCAAAAATAGATTTTTTGTTGCTTTAAAACAAATAAATAGTTAGTTAGTTGAGTATGCGAACAAGTGACGTCATAATTATGTTACTATTGCCATTCAAACTCTATGGGAGAAATGTGGTTTGACAGCTCATAAAAAGTACGTCAGTTGATTGGTGGTGTCAACATCCCTATTGTAAATGTGTGGACTTTCTAAACTTGTTTTCTAGAGCAATCTACTTATCTGTTACAATAAATCAACTTTCCAAACTCCATACGGGGACTTAAATAACAAAAATCCACATGAGCGAATCGTGATCCGATTTCGTCGCCAGATTTTTATATGAAACTTCGATAGTGACACTCTTAAAAAGGTTTACGGGGTCATAAAAAACATATCCGGGTTGGCCGTAAAAATCCTGGTCTTTAAACCGGGTGAATATTTGCTTTTGAAGTTTCGAACGTAAAAGATTGGAGGGAAAACTATCCAGAGGTGGGAACGCTGTGTTACTTAGTTTGGGTTACCGTAAAAAGTATATGGATGGTGATAGAGCTGGTGTAGTTTAATGAGCACTAGGTGGATAGGAGAGACGGTAATATCCTTGTTCTTGGTTATGCTTTAGTTGCTACTGTGTAAGGGTATGATTCCATGGAAGCGGAAAGATGCAGTAAATATTAAGATATTTTTGACGTGACAACGTCTAATAAATCGAATAACGCGCTGAACGCACGAAAAAGGATGACTCAGTGTAACGTACATAACGCATTGTCCCGTTACGCTCGAGCCGATGACCGATCGGAGCGAGAGCGCGGCACGAGCGAGCGAAAGGCACAATCGGCAAAAGTATGCAATCATTTCATCAATGTTTTGTTATGACGTTGTCACGTTAGACTATCGTCCGTAAACCGACTTTTTTTACATAAAATTGACCCGTGATAGATCATTTTATCTGATTAAAAATGTAGATAAGGCTAAAAGTGTCTTCCACTAGTTTGGTGACAAGCCCTTAATTGTATTTGTTTAGAAATACAGACAATGATGACGTTGGGGGTGGAATTTCAAGGACTTTAAAATGTAGTTTTAGAGAATCGTTATTCACCTTTTATTCACTGATAAAAATGCACAATATCACTGAAAATTAGTTACAAAAACGTTAATTTGAACTTGATTTTATAATATAGCAAATCAAAATTTATTGAATTTTTTAAAGAACATGTTTTATAAGCGATGAAATCATTTCTTTTGGCAGGTTGTTGTACAGATGTAGTTGGTTAGATTTGTACCCTCTCTGAGATTTCATACAATCATTCTGACTCATCGGGTTCTGTGTTTTAATCATTTTTTGTTTGCTTCTGTTTCATTAATTATGTTTTATAAAATTTAATTATGTGTGTACCTATCATTCGTTTTGTTCGGATAAGGGCGTTTTTTAATTATTTTTAATGCAATTTTTAACGTAGGCGTCGTGACTTACGGCAGTTGTGATAGATATGATCACATGCCACTATTTATTGCCATTTGCAAGCTATTAATATTTGAGGCTGAGTTGTTTGGGGTTGACGTGGTGTAATTGGTAGCATGTTCGGCGCATGCAGCCAATAGATGCGGGTCGTGTTTCATCTTTAGCACTTGAAAAGTTTTTAGTTTCTAAAAAATATTAGCGCTCATAATTTTTGTTACAAAAAGAAATTGATCACTGTCGCTGATAGTGGTCGAAAGCTTTACTTTTGCTACAAGTCAGTATTGCTTTTTAAAGAAAACGCTGGCAATGTTTATGGCACAATGCCAAACGGCGCCGTGTAAGATTTGGTCGGAGTTCATTTCAACATTTTATTTTCTTTATTGGTTTCTCGGTCTAGTGGCAAGAGTTTTGCATAGTGTAGGATCCCTACTGAAGGTTACTTTACACCTTGCTATGTATAACACTGGCTCACTGTCACACCAAGTATCACACGAACGTCTCGATCAAGGTCTAGCAACCAACTGTCGATTGACAGCCAGTCACCGTACTTGTGTACATAAGACAATGTATTATATCTACTACCTAAATAGACATAAACACTACACATAGTGTTTTTTTATAGTAGATACGTATACATACATTATTGCTGGCTACACAAAGTTACGCATAGCTTTAGGTTGGCAGAACTTTTTCTCTTCTGCTTCTATGATGGTTCCAACATCGCGTTACTTGTGTGTGAAAACGTAATCCTCCTCGCATTTTTATACAGTATTGGTTGTTACAAATAAATTACTAGAGTTCAGTCTTGTCTTTCAATCGGCCCACAAGAAAACTTCAGTTCACATTTCAAATAGTCATAAGATTAAATTGCTAATTAGTAACGGGTTTAGACCAGAGGCCATTATTGTCTAACGCGCGGGCGCTTGACATCATTTTCACCGTCTCTTTCTGTCATCATCTTATACAGTTTCACAGAAAGAAATAGTAAATGCGATAGCAAGCGTCTGCGCATTAGACAATACCTCATGTCTTTATCTTCTCAAAGAAGTAAAGACATGGCAAGTAATAATGTTACTAGCTGTTGCCCACAACTCCGTCTGTAAAGAGTAGGGGTAAAAAATAATAGTTTAAAAAAAACTAGAAAACACGCTTTAAAAAATAAAAAATAAATTTTAATAAATTCCAATTCACTATCCTTATAGTGCAGTAAAAAATCTTAATAAGCAATTATTATATTGTTATATCCAGATCAAAATTTGTAAACAATTCTAAATATTGATAAAATAAATAATAATAGTTTAAAATATTTTATTGTAAAAAAAGCGTGGGGTGCATGGTGTCAATTGTCAAGGATTATCATTTTGATAACATCTTAAAAAGCACCCCACGCTTTTTTTACAATAAAATATTTTAAACTATTATTATTTATTTTATCAATATTTAGAATTGTTTACAAATTTTGATCTGGATATAACAATATAATAATTGCTTATTAAGATTTTTTACTGCACTATAAGAATAGTGAATTGAAATTTATTAAAATTTATTTTTTATTTTTTAAAGTGTGCTTTTTAGTTTTTTTAAACTATTATTTATTTTCTATTTTTTAGTTGCATTTTTTTTCTTTCTAACTTTACCCCCTCACCTACAACCCCCAAACCCCCTAAACCCAACCCCCAACATCCCCCACCCCATTTCCCCAAACCCCCCCCCCCCCCAAACCCCACACCCTTACCCCCAATCCCCTAAACCCCCCTTACCCCCCTCCCCCACCCCACCACCTGCCCCCCCAACCGCTCCCTCCCCACCCCGCCACCTACCGCCCCCCCCCTTCCAGTTCCATCATCAAACCCTTGTTACCATCTAGGCCTCTTACCCCCTCCCCATTTCCCACAACCCCCCAAAATCACTTACCCCCCCGAACCCCCCAACACCCCCACCCTATTCCCCGTAAACCCCCCCCATCTCCTAACCCCAATCGCCACACCCTAACCCCCAACCCTCTAAGCCCCCGATCAACTTACCCCATACCCCATTCCCCCCCCCACCCCGCCACCTACCCCCCTTCCAGCTCCATCATCAGACCCTTGTTACCATCTAGGACCAAAGTACTCGTCAAAACGAATCAAACGAGCCCAAACTCGATGGGGTTGTTTCGTTTTATTGTGGAGTGCCTTTGACCATCTTCCAGCTCCATCATCAGACCCTGGTTACCATCTAGGATCAAAGTGCTCGTCAAGACGAATCAAACGAGCCCAAACTCGACGGGGTTGTGTAGTTTTATTGTGGAGTGCCTTTGGCCATCTTCCAGCTCCATCATCAGACCCTGGTTACCATCTGAGATCAAAGTGCTCGTCAAGACGAATCAAACGAGCCCAAACTCGACGGGATCGTGTTGTTTTATTACATAGTTCCTATGGCCACCATCCAGCTCCATCATCAGATCAGCTCCATGTTACAATAATATTGCATTGTCATCCAATTTACACATATGTGTAAAATTTCAGCTCAATCGGAAACCGGGAAGTGGGTCAAAATCGCGCCCTAAAGAGTCGGTTACAAACATACAAACACACATACAAAAAAAAACATACAGGTGAAGCTAATATAAAGCGTGTAAAAAAATAGCCTATAACCTATTCTCAGACCAAATACAGACCGACAAAAAACTTCATAAATATCGGTCAAGCCGTTTTGGAGGAGTTCGATATCAAACACCGTGACACAAAATTTTTATATTAATGCTATATATTTTATCACTGTCACCTCTAGAACAGACTTTTCTTTAGAACACACGAAAATTCCCGTTTTCTCATGACCACACTGGCCTGGTACTTTTGCAAAGAGAAAATCGAGCTTTGCCGGCTACTTTCGTAAGATCTCTACGTTGTGATGTACTTTCATACTCAACACTTTCTAACGACTTCACATTTTTATTTACGATTATTTCGAGAAAGCTCGCGGGAGCTTTTCTTGTGGACTAAGTTTTAGAATATAGACTTACAGCGATTTTCTTTTTAAAGCAACTAAAATTAAATTCAGTAACTCAGTAGTAATTCTTGCAAAAATAAATACGCCTGTTGGTAGCTCGAAGGGTGATTTAGAGCGCTAACCTAACACATGGCCCTTAACTGTCAGCCTTCTAGAGAGAATAAGAGAGTCGTGCAGCGAGCTACAGAGACACCTACATAATGTACCCAACAAGCTAGAGAGAGACCTAGGATTGGATTTTATTTGCGCAATGGAATCCGCGGTATGGAAATTCGATGACTTACTATTAAGTGGCAATAGGCAGTTTATCTCTTCGTTTGCCATAATTTTATTTGCCAGAATGATCACTGGCCATAACCTTCATTTGCCCTTACACCATTTGTCATGATTTTTGAGTGCCATAATGTTCAATATCCCTAATATTAGACACCTTAATAACAATAAACTTTTCATAATATTTACTTTCTATAATGTTTACAATCCCTAATACCTTATGCTATAACAACCGTTAGCGATAGATAACAGAACGAACAGCCATAATTAATAATTAATTGATACGGTAAGATACGACCTGGCACGCAAGCGGACGAACGAGCGAAGCGAGCGAGCAAGACGGTTCTAAACAGAAACGACTCGGATTTTTTAGGCTTAGGTAGTGTAGTGAAGGTTTTGGCTTAGCCTTTGTTGTTAGGTATTTTTCATGTTTCTGCAAGAAAAATTAAATATAACATTTTTTTGTATGTATTTTATGGCAAATAATTATAATGGCGTTTGAAGTTTCGGGAACTTAAATGATTTTAGGATATTTGGTAATAGGGAAAATGAAATGAATGGCAAATTTATTGTTATGAGAACTAAAATGAAAAAAATAGTACTTAGTCTACCTCTTAACACTTGCGGTAATCGGAAGGGTGGACGTAAATTATGAATCAGGCGGACACGGACGCACCTGGGACACTGGACTCCGCTCCTTTGCATAATGTCCATGTTTATTTTACGACTTTCATATTATTTTTTATTAAATTAAGTCTTCTTTTTGGCCAGAAAAAGTTCGAGGCAGTTTTAGGGTTGGTAAGGATATGTGGGGAATATTTATTAAAGGAGAAGTCCTACTAATATTATAATGCTAAAGTATGTATGTCACGCTAAAACGGATGGATTTGGATGAAATTCGGTATGTAAATTTTTTTGAGAAAAAATAATCTTATACATGCTATGATTTGATGATATTCATGCAACGGCAAACTTTTCGCAACTCTTCTGGGAATTTTCGAAAAATCGCGAAATTTCGCCATAATTTTGATAGTGTACATCAGTGGACAAAAATGCTTCATTTATCCCGATATTCTCAAGTGATTAAATCCAGAAATCTCAACCGCTAGTTATAGAGACAAGAAAATTGGCACGAATGTTTTTTATCCAACACTAAATAAAGAAATCTTGGAATTATTTCGTGAGTGAAAACGCGAGTATAGGCTAGTAATAAATAAGCAGCAATCCGCTCAAAACTAGTCCTTACACAAACATACATTCCAATTTCACTTTTATCCGAAGTCTGCCAGAATTTGTATTAAAAGCGGATATCAAAGACCGTCAAAAATGTTTCAATAGCAGCCATAGCTCAAGGAATAACTTGAGTAGCCACGTTGAAGCCCAAGTGTTGCGAGGTTTCCTGTTTTTGCAGGAGTCTCCTGACCTACTGTTTTTGGCTACCATCTACTATTTTGACAATATTTTACGAAATCCAATGATTTTGTCGAACTGGGTCAAAAGCAGTTATGTCTGCTTAGTTATGTTTGGCGCTCGGATAGTCAAGTAGTTAGATAACCTGGCTATGAAGGTCTTGGGTTCGATTCCCAGTCGGGACAGATATTTTTATAAAAAATACAAATGTTTGCTATTAAGTCTTGGCCATTTACTATGTATGTAAAAATGTATTTATCTGTATTAATATGTTTTTCCTTTGTCTAGTACCTATTGTACAAGCTATGCATAGTTTGGGATTAAGTCGATTGGCGTCATTTAGTGTCACACGATAAATTAAACATACTCAGTTTTATGAATCGTGTTTACAGTTTAAAACAAATAAGTAAGTGACATAATGACCGAAGAAATAAACACAGAAATTAAAAATTTAGATAATATTGCTCACGCTCGTAAATTGTTAACAATTTCCATGTACCTACCTACTGTTTTTGTCTAGATGGAGTTGTTTATTCGTAAAAATCTTCCGATTTTATCAAATTTGACCTGGCAACACTACTAAGTCTATTCTGTTACGGCAAAGTCTACTTTATACTTGCCTGTAGAAATAACAAGTAAGTTGTTTTCATAAATGCTGTGTAGCTACTCGAGTTGTGCGGAGGTTCATTTTAAGAATAGATGAATATTATTTTATTACTCCACTCCGCGGAATTTCTAGGTCAATGTAAAATGGCCGCGGCCGGAATAATTTTTGGTTGTGGGCTTAGTTGCGAAAGCGGTAGTTTATTTTATAAACTGCATTTAATAAAACGTTTGTTAAGATGAGCTGAATAAGTTTATCCATTTATTTTGGTTGTTTCATGTTCAAATTGGAATTTCCACATAGAAACACTTTTGATGATGATGGTTGAACAAATTTTGATGTAAAGCTATCATAAAAAAATAATTTTGACAGTTAGATCATCAAAAAATATTGGACACGTATTTTTCCCTTGTCATTTAAACAAAAAACCTGCCAAGTGCGAGTCAGACTAGCGCACGAAGGGTTCTGTACCATTGTCTATAAAAACGGTAAAAAACTAATCACGTTTGTTGTATGGGAGCCCCAAATAAATATTATTGTTATTTTAATTTAATTATTAATTGTTAAAGTGAATATAATAACTTAATATTCTGTGAATATTTCAAGCGTCTTCCTGTTTCCGTTATCAATATCGAGCAAAAACGAGCAAAAAAATCACGTTGGTTGTATGGGAGCCCCTTAAATATTTATTTTATACTATTTTTTAGTACGTATTTGTTGTTATAGGGGCAACAGAAATACATCATCCGTGAATATTTCAACTATCTAACTAACACAGTTTATAAGACACAGCCTGGTGACAAATGGACAGACAGACAGACGGACCGACAGCGGAGTCTTAGTAATAGGGTCCCGTTTTACATACCGATGATGAATCTTTGCGAACACTGAAAAATAATTTGCAAATCGAAACGAAATATTTTAAATCTATTTCGCATTTTAAAAGTGTTGACTCGTTTAATTGGGACTAAAATGATCCCTTAAACTGTTTTCAATCAGTTCGAACACGATCCAAGCTGTCTATCGGTCAACAAGAATGCAATTCAGTTTAACACTGTTAAACATTTCTCATTCGTCAGTTCTGTTACGTGCGCAGTAGACCACTTAACCGTTCACTCGAATCACCATGGCGTGATAGGGCAAGTACAATTATGTATACTTTAATTGTGTACTATCACTGAAAGCTCGAAGAGTTGTCAGACTTACGTGGCAGTGGACTCAGGCTCGGTGGAGCGATGATCTTCGCAAGGGCTGAAAAAGGGGCTGGTAAGAGTTGGATGAGACTGCCCGAAGGTCGTGCTCAGTGGCGTGCCATGGGAGAGGGCTATGTCTGGCAGTGGACGTTGATGGACAGGGCGCAGCTCGTAGAGAACCGACAGTCGATGGGGCAGGAACCGAAAGAACGAACATCTTTGAGATAGGTCTTTGTCCAACAGTAGACGTCTTTTGGTTGATATGATGATGATGATATTCTCACTTGTATACAACTCAGTTTTTTAATAGATTGCCCATCAGTTCCGCTTGGGCGGTCTGAAAAAGAAATTCACGAAAATAAGTTTAAAAAGTTCTAATTGATACAATTTTGAAGACAAAGGTATCCGTCTAATTCATCTTAATTTATAATTTAAGTTTAAAACGTTTGAAGATGGCTTGAAGGGGTTCATTTGCGGTTAATGTGAAAACAGATTTAGATCTTATCCAGCGAACAAAAGTGGTCACCGTTGATATGATATAACAACTCAACTCCTATTACTTAGATTGCTTTAACTTTTCACGTGACGTCGTGATAGGTATGATAAAGATTGTGTATAGTAAAGATGGGAGAAACATAACGTCGCAATGAAAAAAATCACGCTGATCCGACGTCTAAAAGGATCACCGTGACATATGCGAAGGAGGAACAACGTTGCAAAATTACGCAGGTCGTTTCTTCGTTTTTTAGGTAGGTGTCTCTGTCACTCACGCAACAATTAGGGTTTTGGTGTCATAACAAATAACGCATCACATGGGGTAAGGTATACAGAAGCAAACTAATGAAATTCCCCGAATTTAAAAAAATAAATCAAATCTAAACCTAACGGTTGAGATTTCCCGGTATTTTATTCCGTTCTCGTAGGAATGTAGTAATAAAAAGTAGTGTTATTCCTAGAGATTCGAATAGGTATTGCAATTTTGCGAGACTTTAGTGCGTAAGCTTTGTATGGATATGGGTTCTAACCCCGGGATTTTATTTGAAAAGTTTTAAAGTTTTTGACAAGTTTTATTTTCGTGTTTTATTTTATGATAATTTTATTGAACACATTTCATATTACTATGTGTATCAAGTGGTAAACACTTCTAGTGAAAATAAACGGATCACTCACGTCTTAAAACGAGTTGATTGTACTTAACGCAGCTAAAATTTTAACACTGTAAATATGCTATTTGAAACTTGGGATCGCCAATGCGGTTCGGAATTATTTCCAAACATCCCCGTCCATGATCTAATCTATCATCATCTAAACCGATTCCTAAAATTTTAAATGCATGAAAAGTTTAATCAAGCTCATGTAGGTAATTAACAAGCGGTAAACGCACCTGGCCTGCTCTCGCCATACATGCTCCGAGTTCGCCAGCTCCATATTATAAAAAGCCAACCAAAACCAACACCCGAACCTACAGATGGATCAGTCGGAATAATATTCCCGTAATGTTAATCCCCGGGATTACCCATTTGCCTTAATTTATTTATGAGACGTGAAAGTATGTCTAATAAAACGTGGCATTTTGTTTTATTATTTTCTAAGTAATGCCACTCACATTACAACCTTCGCATTCTCATTTATATTTTTTTACCGCGCGAGCTGCATATTTTTGCCACTAGCGCTATTTTTAGGGTTCCGTGGCTATTATTATTTGATGACCGGATGGCCTAGTATGTGAAATTCCCAGTCCACACTGGGCCCGCGTGGGAACTACGGCCCAAACCCTCTCATTCTGAGAGGAGGTCTGTGCCCTTCAGTGGGACGTATAGTAGGTTGAGGTCCGGGGTTCGATTCCCGGTCGGGGCAGATATTTGTGTGAAAAATTCGAATGTTTGTGCTCGAGTCTTGGATGTCTTAATATGTATTTATTTATAACAGTATGTTTATCCGTTGTCTAGTACCCATAGTACAAGCTTTGCTTAGTTTGGGACTAGGTCAATTGGTGTCAATCGTTCCATGATTCAATAATTTATTTATTGAAACCCTTATAGGATTACTGTGTTGTCCGTCTGTCCATCCGTCTATCAAGGCTTTTTTTTCAGGAACGCGTAGGTAGAATCAAGTTGCAATTAACATCAAAAAATTATGTCTGTGGTCCCATGACGCTGTAAAAGAACAAGCTTCTAAGTCAACGCAATCCAAATATACAGCCATTTGAGCCTTATTTTCTAAAATTTCGTTGGAAAATCACTACTTCCCATACACCTAGAATCATGAAAATTGGCATAGAGGAAGGTCTAACAGTACGAGTAAAAGAAAAATCCGGCTCAAAATGGCCATATCCTTGGATTGCGTTGACTTAGAATCTAATTTTTTAATCCTTGACACAATCTGTCGGTGGCATTATATCTCTTAAACACGTGAACTGATATGGATGCGTTTTTTTTTATTTGAAAGCAGGCTTCTTGACGGTGGTTCTTAGACATGTTTCATCAAAATTGGTTCAGACGTTGCAAAGTTATCAGCTCTTTTGCTAGCTGCGGGAGGGATCTTCGACGCATAATGGGAATTTTATTTTATTTTCAAACTTTATATGTGACCCTGTGCCCTAATCGGGTTGAGGTTCTTTATTTATTTTTAATTTATTGTTATTACAGCGTCAAGGGACAGCAAGACACAATTTTTTGATTTCAACAATAACAAATTGAATTCCAACTTGACACCGCTACGCGTTCGTGAGAAAAAGGCTCTTATTTATTTAGGGACGTAGGTATAATGGGATGATGAGGATGATGAATTTTACAAAACTTAAATCTACAAATACAGGTACGTCCAATACGAAAGAAAAGTCAAATAAATTGTATAAAATTACATTCCTTGTTGTTTTCCTTCGTAAAATGGTTGCCTGGAAGAGATCGCTTCGAAGCGATAAGGCCGCCTATTGCTTACCTTGTATATTTTTTCCATGTACTTGTTTTTCTGTGTTGTTTTCTGTGTGGTGTACAATAAAGAGTCATTGTATTGTATTGTATTGTATTGTAAATTATAGCCTCGTTCTTGATAGACGGACGGACAACAAAATGTCATAAGGGTTCAGTTTTTCTTTTTGAGGTACGGAACCCTAAAAAAACTAGCACGAGAGACTATTGAACCCTGAAACCTGAAAATTTGAAGGACAAAATCTACATCGAAGAATCGAAAAAGGGACTTTAGAAGGACAGACACTAAACCTACAGAGCGTCTAAACAAAAAATCTCATTTGCACTCGGACAGCGAACAACAAATGTCAATCTCTTCGTACAGCAATCGTTAGTCAAGGGTGGCCGCTGGTACAAGTCACAAACGGGAGCATGTAGTGTGTTCTTAATCAACGTCTTAGGGATGTTGACACTACCAATCAACTGACAAACTTTTTATGAGCTGTCAAAACACAATTCTCCCATAGTGTTTGAATCGCAATAGCAACTTATGACGTCACTTGTTCGCCAACTCAATCAACTAACTATTTATTTGTTTTAAAGAAACAAAAAATCTAATTTTGCAGTTAATCGAAGATCGAAAATTAATCTGGTTTTCAGGGTTAAAATGAAGCGTTTTTTTACGTTTGTTTTAATGGCATTAACATCCCTATTACATGGCAATATTTATTAAGCACATTAAAAAATGATCGGATACACAATAAATGGCAGATTAAAAATAGGACTGTTTCCAAATTGTCTTATACGAAAACATGAGTTGTCTCTGTACATTACCGTTATTTCAACTCCAAATTTTAAGTAATGTCAAATCTTTTGGGTACGGCTAGAGTGTATCCATCATTAAGTTAGCTAAAGAGAAATTAAAAGTCACACTTATTTACACTCCTTTAAATTTGATACACGAATTAAGGTTTGACCAAATCGCTGCTTAAAATACGAAGACGTTACGGAAACGCAGTCATAATCATCATATATTTAAGAGCTAGGCTCTTGTCGGTGGAGTAATTAAAAGCAGTGACGTGCCGTATACGTTAGATTCTACCGCATGCTCTCCATAGTAAAATCGTGACGTTTACGGCACGTCACTGCGATTCCGCAACGTCGGCGTATTTTGAGCAGCGGTATGACCGAACCTTTAAACTCTGTAATCCAAAGCTGCTAAATATACTTTTCGCGTTTTCGTGTATACAGGGTGTTACAAAATTACCCGTAATAACTGAAGGGTATGGAAGTACTCCAGTAAAGAATTAAATTAGTATATTTTTTTTTTGGGATGGTGGGAGCTCGCTTTTGATAGGCAGGTGTGGAGGAAGAGAGGAGAGGCCTTTGCCCAGCAGTACACAAAAATAGGCTAAATATATATTTTTTTTTTAAATAAGAACAGCGCGAACTGTTACAGTTTTATTTACTGTTCATGGGGTTTCAGGCTTTAGGGGTTATTTTGTAACACCCTGTATAGTCGTTATAAACTTTAAATTTCCAATCTGCATTGGGCCTCCCTGATAACTACAGCCCAAGCCATTTGGAGAGGATACTGGCGCTTAACAGTGCGACGTATATAGACCGAAGATGATGAGAGATGGATGTTTAACTAACCATTTGAAAATCTAATCCAAATTTGGATTACAAGATTTGATTACAAAGATACCCACGCGGAGAGGTGAAACATAATAAAAACTTGAAGAAAACTTCCTACAGACAATAAATTGAAGGGATATTTACAAAAACAACATAACTGACTAGACTGGTTGACACTTGTAGAGAAACAATTTTACTGACAACAGGTTATCAACCAGTCTAGTTGTTATGTTGTTTTGTAAACATCCCTTCATTAGAATAACAATAATAAAAATCGCTGACATCTCGTCCCCCGCACCCTTGCCCGTTCTAGCTGGTCGAGTAACTCGCTCAAGTGCCCATTTGTCCGTCACACTGACCGTTTCAAGTGGCGGTCGAGTGCTGTCCTGTAACGTGCTTCATTCAGCTTACTTAGACGGTTTCAAGTAGGCGCCCAAACATTTACATAATAGTCTATTGGATTACGGGTTAGCGTCGATAGCTTTTGTTAAGCAATTTAAAATTGAACACGTATTTTTGTGGATGCGAACTTTTTGGCGATAATAACAACGCACTTGGCGGGATGGCTTTTGATTATCTCTGGTGTACATTTTTTCTGCCACTTTTTGGGGGGAAGGAGGCGACGAAATATATACCTAATGTATAGTTTGTAGTACGTTTGGTTCCCTAACTTAAGTACCTATCCACTTTTTCATACAAATTGTATAGAAAAGTTGAATACTTATGTTAGGGCACCGACTGTACCTATAAAGCAGCCACACGCTATCAAAATTTGCAACGTTTCTGCAAACTATATCACGACCGTAAATTTAATTTTCAGGAGCTTAATATTTTAATTAGCTTATTTTAATGTAAAAGTTAAGATGATTTGTATATGAAAAGAAGACAAGTAAAATCTTAAAGTTGTCTACGTTGAGTAAATTAATCGACAGTTCAATTTAAGGATTACTCAATATTTTTAATCAAACACTATTGTAGCAGATAGTGAAAATAAACGGATCACTCACGTCTTAAAACGAGTTTAACTTGACATGTTTCGGGCTAATCCGTAGCCCTTCCTCTCGGAGTCGCACGTCACGGCGGCTGCCAAACGCGCACGTGCATGCGCTATTGTAGCAGAGAAAACAAAAATTTTAAATGAAAAATATAACCTCCTTCAAAAAACATCCAAAAACTATGAAATAATAATTGAACCAAACCGACCACAATAAGCATGAAATATCTTTCTTCTAATCTGTTCGAAGTCGGTGCCTCAGCTCGAGCCAGCAGGAGTGGACCTAGTAATCTAACTTACCTACATACCTACTATCTATAGGGCTTCTACACTCCTGCTGGCTCGTGCTGAGGCACCGACTTCGAACAGATTAGAAGAAAGATATTTCATGCTTATTGTGGTCGGTTTGGTTCAATTATTATTTCATAGTTTTTGGATGTTTTTTGAAGGAGGTTATATTTTTTATTTAAAATTTTTATTTTTTGCTTTTTAGTTATTTCTGTTAAAATATATGCGTAGGATAAAATCATCAGTTTGACTTCGAAATAAGTTTATGTTGAAAATTCTATTTTTAATGCTCGACGGGGTTGCGTCGTTTTATTACAGAGTTCCATGATACTTTCTGAATGCAAATGCTCGACTTGTCACCGAAAATACTAAAGTCGCTATACTTTTTTCTTGAATTTTTGAGGAGTTTCTTCAATTCCTCATGGATCCCATCATCAGAACTGGATTCTGGTAAAAATGGGACCAACCTTGAAGCCTGTGCTTTCACACAACGAAAAAATCTTCCAAATCGGATCATAAATGACGGAGTTCTGAGGTAACACACGTTAAAAAAAAAAAAAGAACATACAATCGAATTGAGAACCTCCTCCTTTTTTTGAAGTCGGTTAAAAAAGAGTTTATTTTGTTTATGATGTTATTTGTTATTATAAATAGATTTCAAGGTTACAATAGATTACAAGACTTAGCACCTATTTAGATCTCATCTCAATCCTTTAAGCATAGTCTCAATATTGTAGGTACTTGGTTAACATTTTTCACATTTATGTTCTTGGTGGGACCATAGTTACGGAGAGGTCACTTTGAATCGATCATTTTATATGGATACATTGACATTTAGTGATTCATCATCAGCTGGAAAACGTCCACTCCTGAACAAAGGCCTCCCCCTTAGAACGCCACAGCGTACAACATCTTTCCACACCCAGTGTTGTTTTACACGCATAGACATTTAAACAATTACATTACATTAACATATTTTCATACAAATTACGTTCACAATATCATTTATTTTAAGTTTAGGATGTTATGTATTAGAATCAACATTTTCACAACTGTTTAGCCTTAGCAACCGTAGGCTTCTGCGAATTCCCCAGGACTTCCAAATAGAATCCCCCAGTGTAGTTAAAGCAAGAACAGTATGCAAACAAGTTATTATTCCGACTAAACTTCTGGCCCTTGGAAATCTTCGCCTTCCGAGTTATTATTGTCATCGAAAATGAGTTTTTTTTCATCACATTTTATAGTCTTTGGTTTTGCGTTTGATACGAAATAAGAACTCGTAATTACTTCCATATCCACGGCAAATCTACAAAATCACAATAGTCTTTACCGGCAAATGAAATATACATAGAAGATTAGCTTATTAGCCAAATATAATAAGATTTGTATGTGAAAAGTAGCCAAGCTGAATGTTAAGCTTCAATTTAACATAAGTTATCTACTTATGTTAATCATTCGATAGCTTCTCCCTCTGGATCGCATACAACGGAGAGCGACTCGAATAGTCGGCTGCCAACGAACTTCTGATGGGCTTGATTCTTTGGCGCTGCGTAGAGATGTAGCTTCACTGTGCATCTTCTATCGCATGTACAACGGAGAGTGCTCCGAGGAGTTATTCGGGTTGATCCCTGCCGCATCCTTCCGCCACCGCCCTACGCGACAACACTTCCATCCTCACCATCTGGATGGTTGGTTGTCTTCTACTGTGCGTTTTTCCAGAAATTTCCTGCCTCGCACAGCAAAGCTCTGGAATGAGGTTCCTGCTGCGGTATTCCCGGACCGATATGACCTTCAAGCTTTCAAAAAAAGAGCGTACTCCTACCTAAAAGGCCGGCAACGCACTTGTGACTCTTTTGGTGTCGCAGGTGTCCATGGGCGACGGTAATCGTTTACCATCAGGCGATCCGTCTGCTCGTTTGCCCCCTATATCATAAAAAAAAAAAAAAAAAGTTCAATTTTAAAATCTTGGGTATTCGCATTTACTAGACAAGGGTACCCTTTCTTAATTACTATTCCACATCTTCGCTCACCATCAAGCACAATAATACCCATGAAAAGTATCACTTACGAGAATCGAAATTTTTATTAAGTAACGCCTCTTAATTCCTCTGAACGTTTTTCTGCCTGTCTCCCTAACGTGAGAAGTTAGCAGCTGTGCCCGGGATTATCAAAAATAAAGACCACCTGATCAACAACAACAACGTCCTCGCAACGTCTTCAAGGTGGTTTTATCGCCCACGTTGAGAACCTAATGCTCTAAACTATTCGGTCGTCTACAGAACACACTTTTCATCAGCAAAAAAATAGGTCAGAAACTCAGCAACCTACTGTAGCTTTCCTCCGTTGTGCACAAAAGGGATTTGTCTGGTAAACGTCCCGTGAAGGGTCTGTACCGGGCTATTTATGTTTACCGACGGTAAATTACTTTGTGTTCATGTCCTTAAGGGCTCACGTAAATTATAAAAAGTGAGCCCCGGTTTTGGGAGGTTTCTAATAAATTTTAGTTCAAGATAGCTATGGATTCTGGAAAGCGATGTCGGCGGTCTGTTGATGCTTTTCCTTTTGGATTCTTTCATGGTTTTGTGGTGGCTCTTGCTCTTGTTGACTTACCTAAACTCGTATTGCTGATGAGGGTGTAGAGACTGCTAGGGTTGGACCAAGCTGAACATATCGACGCTGGAAAACAATAAGGGCGTAACCCTAAAAACCCAACTTTACACCAGAGCCAAAAAACCGAAAAAAAAAACGGAAAAAAAATCATAACTTTGTAACGGCTTGTCGTATGAACGTAATTTTTGGACCATAAGTATAAAAAATAAATCTGCATTATATTGTAAAAAAAAAAAAATATTAGGGGACAATCTAACACAAATCGACCTAGTCCCAAACTAAGCAAAGCTTGTACTATGGGTACTAGACGACGATAAACATACTTATATAGATAAATAAATACTTAAATACATAGAAAACATCCATAACTCAGGAACAAATATTCGTGCTCATCACACAAATAAATGCCCTTACCGGGATTCGAACCCAGGACCTCTTGCTTCGTAGGCAGGGTCACTACCAACTAGGCTAAGGCGGTCGTTACAAACTGTTATCTTGTTAAGGCATTGTTTACAAACTGTTAACTTGGTATTGCCAGGAACACGAGAAATCGAGTTACGCCCTATGTCTACAGAAATTACAGACCTAAAAAATGGCGTAACTTGACATGATGTTTGTACTGAATCAGAAAATGATAGCAAATTAGCTGACTATAAAAAGGTAGTAACTGCTTTTTGTTTTAATTTCGCGTAAGGAACGGGGGTGTAAGCATGTTCGTAATGCATGCCAATGGCTAGAAAAAATGTCGTAACTTTTACCTTTTCAAATTCAATGATATTAATGAAACGTCATAAGCTTTTTTAACACAAATTATTTATTAAAATTTAAAAAAAAACACTAGCAACAAAACTTATTTTAACTTTGTTAAATATGACTTGCCTGAAACAGTTTCGGCAGCTAATATATTAATGTACGCCGACGACGTCGCCGGTATTGTGTCGGCTCCAAATATTGATAGTCTGGAGATTCGTCTGAATGATACCGCAAACCAGCTCACTCGTTGGTTTAAATCGAATGGTCTGTCTCTTAACCTGACCAAAACACATTTTCTTCATTTTCATTTGGGAGGTAGAACTCCCAGACTGCTTCAGGTTCAAGCTGAAGGAATAAGTGTGGAGCAAGTGCAAACCACAACTTTCTTGGGGTTCCAAATTGACAGCGGACTTAGTTGGGGATCTCACATAGATAGACTATGCAGTGCAATGGGAAGTGCTTGTTTTGCATTGCAACGCCTGGCTCGAGTTGCGCCGCGGCACGCGGTGCGGACTTGCTACTTCGCCACAATCCACTCACTTCTTCAGTATGGTGCTGAGTTGTGGGGGCGTGCTGCTGATTGCCAGCGCGCATTCAGATTGCAGAAGAGAGCTGTACGAGCAATCGTTCGGGCGGGACAGGAGATGTCGGCAAGAACATACTTTAAAGAGTTAGGTATACTCACGCTACCCTCGCTTGTAATATTTCAGACAGCTGTATATGTGCACAGTAATCTGAATGAGTATGGAAAGCGCGCTGATATGGCGGCCCACTTGCTGCGGAACCCTCAAAGGCTCCTTACAGTGAAGCGACGGCTTGCTAAGTCTGTCAAGGTGACACATGTTGTAGGCCCGACAGTTTATAACAGGTTACCTGAAGCGATTACTTCCGCTCCTTCGTTGGACATATTTAGGAGACGACTCAAAAATTGGCTTCTCGAGCACACATTCTACACTTTTGATGAATTCCTTAACTTTCAGCCAGAAACTTCAATTTATTAATTATTATGATGACTATGAATAATATATTAAAATAATTTTAAGAATGACATGTAATAAATATTATGAATAAATGAGTATGAGTATGAGTATGAGTATGAATATGTTAACATTGAAATATTAAAAAATTGTGTTTAAAATGATCAATCATCGTAATAACAATTTTTAATTCGTGATTCGGGCTGTTTATCCATTTTTTTCGCTGCCATCTAAAAAAAATGTAAAATTAACAATTTAAATCCCAACGTTAGGACTACTCTATCCTTATCTTATGCAAGCTTAAAACTTAACTGAGATACCTGTCCAACAGCGTAACTATTATTCTTTTCTTAACATCATTATTTGACCACACCGCTAGATAGACTTTGATCAATTTACTACATCTATTAATTGGTGTGGTATTTGTTTGTTGGTGTATACTTGCGTTATTAAAGTTTAAGCAATCAGCTAGATAAAACTTCTTTAGTACCTACTTAGGTCTAGTAAGGACTTTAGTAAGAGGTCCAGGATTTGATTACCGGCTTAAGCAATTTAAAAATAAATTTTCATGTTCTTTTTGTAACATAATTTTTAACTAAAACATATTTATCATTATTTGTAAGGTATTTATACAGAGTGAAAAAAAAACGAATGAATGAAGGGCAACTACCTTTAATATTTAAAATAGTATAATCTATGTTAAGGACACTTTCCGTTCAAAAAATAATACTGCATTTATGCATTTTTAAAAATTCGCTTGTCTTTGTCGGTATTCGAACCGGTCAAATACGCCCGGTTAATAAAAATAACATAAACATAATAAATAACATGTATTGTTGCGTTGTTGTTTAATGACGTAGAGTTTTATCTTTAAATAACATACACAAACAATATAACAGAAGGTCACGAATACCAACAATTAAGTTTCGTTTTTTTCGTTTTGTTTTTATTCGTCTCGGGAAATGGACCGCAGCTACCTTAGAATACTAGTAATTTTTATTTTTCAGGTTTTTATTCAGTTTAAAGGACGTGTTGTAGTAAATGATCACTATGAATGACGCTTTCGATCGGTAATATAAAGTACGACTTTATGTTATGTCATTATTTAATTTTGACCTGTTCGAGTTTGGGTTAAGGCAGACGATTTTTCAAAAATCCATAAAATCAGTATTTATTATTTTCAAAGATAAAAGTAAGTGTCCGTTCTTTAGGTAAAAATTTGTTATTTCTAATATTTAAGATATTTTATGCAGCTGCGATCAATTTCTCGCGACGAGTGAAAACAAAACGAAACTTAATTGCTAGTTCACATGGCCTTCTGTTTTATTGATCGTGTATGTTATTTTAAGATAAATTAACCTTAATTAATTGACTAAACGCCGTGCTCATCAACTACAACCGTCAAACTGACGTTTAAATGATTAGTCGTTAATGTACTTACATAATACCTCACTATTTTGAACGGTGGTTTAGGTACGTCAGTTTAACGGTAAATGACCTCAGCCGTTAAGTATCATGAAATTCACTAGTTGGTACGAGTAATCCAAGATTTATGTACATACATACTTTGATATAGATAATCCTTTATGATTTTGTCGAGGAAAAAAAAACACAACCTTTCAGTCGCGTCCGCGCAGGTACTACAGTAGCTTGTGCCTGTGGCGTAAGCCGGGAAAAACCGAAATGTTCTAAATTATTAATTCTGATAATATTGGTTTAACTAGGCTTAGATTGATTTCGGGTAACCACGAAATTGCAGTATCTTAGAGGTTATTCGTTGTCCGTAGAAAAAACGCGAACTGCAAGAATGTCGTAAACAATGAAGTTCGAAAAATGTATCCCGCAAAAAGGTCGTAACTACTATCGTGCGTAAAAACTCGAACGGCTTAACTATTTTTTTATGAAAAACACAAACTTCTAGACGTCGTATCTCTAAAAAGTTTAAATTCGTCATTTTAAGGGCAGTTACGACCAAAAATACTGCCCGATTTTGAATTTTTTTGTCGTCGTAGAGAAACGAGACCCGGACCATTCGACGCAGAAAAAAAAGCTGATTATAGCCATGTCATAATCAAGTTACGACCTTTTTATGGGATACGCCCTTATTGTTTTCGAGCGTGGATATAGAATGTATCCAAGCCGGTCGATCAAAATTGCCTAGCGATAGATGTCAAAATATGAGGTAGACGAAAGCACTGATAGGACGATTAAGATGCCAAATTAGGCAAAAACTGGTGTGCCTCATACGGTATTTTTAACTGGTTTTGTCTACTTATATCTGACCAATCATCTCTGGGGCATGAGGCAGCCGTGGTTAGCCTAGTCTCGTCTGAGCCTATAGCTAGAAGTTAGTGTGGTGTTCTGGATTAATCTAATCCTATTCGTCTATCCATACTTATTACGCCCAGAGGCCGTATTGTCTAACGCTTCTGACGCTTGCCTTCGTTTTCCCCATCTCTTTCTGTCATCATCTTATACCGTTTGACAGAAAGAAATAGTGATTGCGAAGGCAAGCGTCAGAAGCGTTAGACAATAAGCCTGCAGGTCTATAGTCAACATATACAATTTTCCTATCTATGGTATATCGGCATGATTAGCCAGTAAAATGATGGTAATATTATTTATGCAGCACTGAGCAATCTGTATTGTCCACAGGCTATGTGAAACGATGACGGAGGAGGGACGGCGTCATGTAACATTGTAATATGAATCCCGCTAACTTCATCGTGTACATCACCGGCCTGTTCTGGCTTACGCTGACTGATGCTAAAATTGGTGAGTACTTATTAGTTACCCAATTTCATATACTGAACAAGCACGCTTTTTGTTCACGACTGTGCTCCCGATTTCTTTCTCAAAAGTCAACAAATTGAATTATGAACTAATATTCATGTTCATTATTGACCGCTATTAACGACCGCTTTAGCCTAATTGGTAGTGACCCTGGCTACGAGCTACGAAGCAAGAGGTCCTGGGTTAAATCCTGGTAAGGGCATTTATTTGTGTGATGAACACGAATATTTGTTCCTAAGTTATGAATGTTTTCTATGTATTTAGGTAAGTATTTATTTATCTATATAAGTATGTTTATCGTCGTCTAGTACCCATAGTACAAGCTTTGCTTAGTTTGGGACTAGGTCGATTTGTGTAAGATTGTCCCCTAATATTTATTTATTTATTTATTGTTTGTGTTTGTAATCAAACAAATTAAAAATTTTAAAAACCTCGAACGCAATTATGTCACATGTATGTTTGAACATAAAGTAAATGCCCATTATGCGTCTAAGATCCCTTCCGCAGCTAACAAAAGAGCTGATAACTTTGAAACGGCTGAACCGATTTTGACAAAACATATCTAAGAACCATCGCCAAGAAAAAAAAACCGCATCCAAATCGGTTCACCCGTTTAAGAGCTATGATGCCACAGACAGAAAGACACACACACACATAGCGGACAAACTTATAACACCCCTTTTTGTGTCGGGGGTTAAAAACAAGCTTAATGTGTCAAACCGAAAGTACTGTTATTTCGTTCATGCAGACTTCCATCGACAACATGCTATCAAATTTCTAGAAGTATTTATATGACATAACTTCAAGCACCCTCAGTACTTTTATTTAAGTGTAACCAAAGTTGATTTTCCGTGTTAAGGCTTACACAGTGTTATTTTATTAACAACTCACGAAAACTAAATAAAAACAAACCCAAAAATGCACTTTCCTCCCGTTAAAAATTGAGCACTACCATTAATTTCAATTGAACTGAACTTTGCGCCAGCCAAATTACCTTTATTTGTAGCTGTATAAAGGTCACTGTACTTTTGTCCACAGGTTACTTCTGGCACATCACAGATCTTCATTATGACCCGTTTCACAACTCCCTGGAGTTGCATAGAGGTTCGTTTACATTTGATATATAACTTACTCTTTTATTTACTGTTGCTGAGTTGAGCCTGCATGGAGATGTTTTTTGTTGGTTTGGTAACTTTTTTATTATTAGATGATTAAAATTTTGTCTGGCTACATTTCTACTTAAACTTAATGGAATATTCTAGTTCGTAAATCATACATGTAGATGTACGTTTTGTACATATTAGGGTCCCGTAACCAAAGGGTAAAAACGGGACCCTATTACTGAGACTTCGCCGTCCGTCCGTCCGTCCGTCTGTCACCAGGCTGCATATGTATCTCATGAACCGTGATAGCTAGACAGTTGAAATTTTCACAGATGATGTATTTTGGTTGCTGCTATAACAAAAAATACTAATTTACAGAATAAAATAAATATTTAAGGGGGCTCCCATACAAGAAACGTTATTTTTTTTGCTAGTTTTTGCTCGATGTTGATAACGGCAACAGATAGACGCTTGAAATATTCACAGAATATTAAATTATATATTCAATTTTAAAATGAGTAATTCAATTAAAATAAAATAAATATTTAAGGGGGGCTCCCATACAATAAACGTGTTTTTTTGCCGTTTTTCTAGATAATGGTACGGAACCCTTCGTGCGCAAGTCCGACTCGCACTTGGCCGCTTTTTTTTAGTTTATTTGGCATTTGTTCCTAAGTAAATTGTGCAAAATAACACATTTTTGATAAAAATGCAATATTTTGTGACAATGGTCATGTACCATGGACTTATAGGAAGCACAGGTAGAAGATAAAAAAAAACCATGTAAAGGAATCTAGTACATTTTTTTTTAACTAGCCCGTCACAGTATCTTACTGCTGGGCTAAAGCCTCCCCTTTTGACCGCCACAACTCCCAGTCTGGCGCAATGTCAGACCAGTCCTTTGTGTACTACGCTTTCAAATCGTCTCAGCATTGGGGGTTGAATTCGCTCGCGTCCATAGTTTTACGCTCAAGACCCTACACGAGACCCATGGGTGGTGCTGAACGAGCGATTCAACTGCGGTGGTAGGCTTCGGGCCTGGCTGGTCACCACCCAATAGGTTGAGCCAGGCCGCCAAGCGACTCTCGTCGTCTTCCGACCTGTTGCCTGTAGAAGCCATTCTGGAGGATGGGTTTCAGCAGTTGTGCAGCGCGCGTATCGGTTACAGTGCCCCGTATTTATTGTACGGTTTGCACTGCTTGGGGGCGCGCGCAACACCGCGCTCAACTGCCTTATTCTGCTTATTCCCCTAATATCAAGTCTAGGGTGAATGAGCATTTACTAGGCAAGCGTGCTCTATCGTAGGCCTCATCTTCGCTTTCCATCAGGCGTGATTGTGGTCAAACGCAAGCCAATAATGTATAAAAAAAAACTATCTCATCCTTGGTCTACCTCGTTGTTCACCTAATTGCCCTTGTTTTCCTTCCATAACTATCTTACATAACCGGCATTGAAAGAGGCCAAATATTTCTTACGTCAAAACCGGATTTTGTTACAGGAAACTTTCTTTCCTCATACAAAACCAACGTCGGTTAGTGGTATTTACGAGGAAAAACAATTCCTACTGCAAAACCCAGTAAATTTGTTTGTTGTTTTTCGTAATAATCTTTAATGTAAATTTACTGATAAATCTAAGTTTAACAAAGATTCATGTCAAAATTATAATGTTTATTATAAGACATATCCTGCTACGTCAATTATTTTCATCTACGTCATTGAGTAACCAAAATATAAAATGCTTTTCAAACACAAAGCAATATGTAAAGCTGAAAATAGCGGATTCTTTTGAGAAAGAATCCTATTGATAACCGACGAAGCTATGGCAATATAGGTATTGATATATAATAATGCTTTGTTAACCTACGGACATTCCAAATACCTTGCACGAAGACAAAGTCACGATACCTATCATGGAAGCCAAAAAAAAAGTCGCTGAGATAATAGGAATATCAGAGAATAACCAATATTCTCTGGTGATCTTAGAGCATTAAACTAATGGAGAAGTCACCGAAAGGGCTGAAACTTCACCCAAAAGCATAATAAAACGCGATTAGATATACATTAAACCCGTTACATGTACGACTACTATGTGACTGAATCTCAAGTGAATGTTAACTAGAAGATTTTTTCGTTTGCATTCGTTTCATTTCCTATGTGTATTTACTGTATTTCATACACAAATTATGTATTATGTCAAGTTATCGCTCAATAATTATATCAATATGTGGACATCGTACATTGGTAGGTATGTATATTTCTTTGATAGGCCTAGATGATGCTAATGGATCTTAACATTGTAGCTACCATTAAATTTGGGTTGATTGTAGGAGTAGCATAGAGTTTAATTTATTAGTCAAACGCACCCTTAAAAGGAGTTTTCAGCTAGATATTTTTGCTGTTGGGTCGTTACTTTTGACAAGCTTTTATTAAACTGTATATGATTTTTTTTTGTATTCTGTAAGATGAGGTTTCAAAATTTGCAAACTGTTTTTCAACCACGTTTTGATATCTGATTGAAGTGTGGCATAAATAAATAGCGTGATAATATAATAATTTAGTACTCGTAGTGAAATGATGGTCAAGTCAGGATTGTCACCGCAAAACGGAAATGACTTTCTATGAATAAATGTAGTTTCCATCATCATCATCATTTCAGCCGAAAGACGTCCACCGCCAAACAAATCGGCCCTGCGCCATCCGCACCCAATGCGTTCCCGCCACCTTCACCAGGACGTCGCTCGATCTTGTTGGAGGCCTACCTACTGCGTCTTCCGGTCCGCGGACGCCACTCGAGAACCTTTCGGCCCCATCGGCCGTCAGTTCTACGAGCGATGTGGCCTGCCCACTGCCACTTAAGTCTAGCGATTCTTCGAGCTATGTCAGTAACTTTAGTTCTTGCGCGGATTTCATCATTTCTAGTGCGATCCCGCAGAAAAACTCCAAGCATAGCCCTCTCCATCGCTCTCTGAGTTACTTTGAGCTTTCTTATGAGGTCCATCGTTAGCGGCCACGTCTCACTGCTGATGTAGTTTGGTGACAGTAAAAAAACCGGCCAAGAGCGTGTCCGACACGCCCAAGGTAGGGTTCCGTAGCCATTACGAAAAAATCAAGTAATATTTTTCTAAGGATTTCGTATGTGTACGGAATCATCCAAGTTTAGGTATGTTTTATACCTTAGGCTGCTATTTACTCTTAAACTACAAATAATTTCCAAGCAATCTTAGCCGCTATAATTTTCCTAGTAAATTTGATATATTTACTACCCTTCTGAATTTTTTCAAATTTTTCCACCCAACAGTTTAGATTTTAGAGGGGGGGGCGATTTTAATGAAAATGTTCACTTTAAAGTTGAATATTTCGCAAACAGATCACTGAATAGAAAAATAATGTTAGCAACCCCGCAATGATTTTAAAAGACCTATCCAACGATACCCCACACTATAGGGTTAGCCGAGAAAAAAAAAACACCCCCACTGTACGTCTATGGGAGGTACCGTAAAAAAATTTTTTTTAATTTTTTTTATTCAATCTCTTTGTCGGCGTGACTGATATGTATATTGATGCCAAATTACAGCTTTCTAGTACTAACAGTCTCTGAGCTTAACCGCGGACAGACAGACAGACAGACAGACAGACGGACAGACATGGCGAAACTATAAGGGTTCCTAGTTGACTACGGAACCCTAAAAAGCTTCTAAGTATAAAAAATATTTTTCTTTTTTTTTTACAAAAACTTAGTTATTGATCTCGTTGCGAAGAATAAGTGCGCATGACACCTCCGTTTGGCATAATGCTGTGTGTAATTGTGTGAGTCCCCTGAAATATTCTCTGGGTTTCCAAGTTATTTATATTATAGCCAGGCGTCTCTCGTGAGCGTACTTAAGCGGAATGTTAGTTGGCGAGGTGTGTGTGATCTGTGAAATGACCTGAGAATTTAGTACCAGGGTCGTTTGTTTTTGGTCTAGCGCTGTATATTTACATATTATGGGACTTGTTAATGTCTTAATTTGAATTTATACTGTAATGTTAGCATGATTAAATAGTTAATCAACTGAGATGACAGTTTAAAAGTGAGCAGCATGAAAACACAAGAAGATAACTTAAAAACGTTTGAAGTGATCAATTTATCACAAGGTTGTCAACCTTGACAAAATGTAAGAGTTGTTGAAGCATTTTGCATTTTATTTTTATTTGAAAGTCAAATAACTAAGTGGTTACGGGCCATGATCATGAAGCTAGAGGTCCTGGGTTCACAAGCGGTTAACACATAATTATGAAATTTGGTAAAGACGAACTTTGCTACACAAGTAAATTTAGTCTTAGTAGGTACACACAACAATCCAATGTACAGTTAGTAGCACATCCAATGAAGTTTTAAAAAGACGTCGTCATTAAACATTTCAGTTGCTAGCCTCAATGTGTTTAATTAATTATACTTTAAATCCCTAAGTGACTTCTTTATTGCATGTCTTGCACTTAAACCCTACGTCCATATTTAGGACAAACCAAAAGCAGGAATTATTGTACTTAAGGTTGATAATTGAAATCTGCGTCATTAAATAACATTTAAATTTCATTTTGCTTCGTACAATTTTGTTAAACACAACAAATACGAAAAACTCTTTGCATAATTTATTAATGTGGTTGTTTTGGTCCCAACTCCCACCGCGCGCAGAGTTTTAACGTCGGCAGTACAGCGCCATCTATCGGTGAATTGGGTAACTAATCTGATGGTTTTTCAGATGTAATTCTTTATGAACCGATTTCAATTTTATTTTTTTTATTTGAAAGAAGATACTGTTAGCGTGATCTTATAGGTACTTAAAGAAAAAAAATGCTTGCAATGGCGGTTAAATTACAATCTTAGTTTAGAAATATTTTTTTACAAAAATTTAAAAACTGCTCAACTGATTAAGTTGAAAATAATTTTCCTAGAAAATTTTTAGGAAGTTTAACTTACGTGATTTTTTTCATATTTTTTAGACGTGCGGTTCAAACGTTAGAGGGGGGACACATTATTTTGAATTTTCGCAGTGAATATCTCCGAAAATATTCACTTTATCAAAAAATGGTTTTAGTAAACCCCTATTTATTTTCAAATACCTATCCAATGATATCCCACACAATAGGGTTAGTCGGGAAAAAAAATCACCCCCACTTTACGTCTATGGGAACTACACTAAAAAAATTTTTTTTAGTTTTTTTTATATAATCACTTTGTCGGCGTGAGTGATATATATATTCATGCCAAATTACAGCTTTCTAGTACTAACAGTCTCTGAGCTTAGCCGCGGACAGACAGACAGACAGACAGACAGACAGACAGACGGACAGACATGGCGAAACTATTGTTATGTGGGTAGAATTATAAGTACGTCGGTAGTTGTACATTTTGTGTCATTAAACAATCTGCTTGGTATCTCTTGTCTTTTACTGACGTAACAACTATAAGGGTTCCTAGTTTACTACGGAACCCTAAAAAGAGTAATACAGACACGACGACCCAGGCTCAGTTGAATAATTACAATGAGATTTTATGACTAGTGAACTTTAATACCTAGAAAATAGCTAATACTATTTATTTGCGCTATGTTGTACGACAGGGCCCTGATGCTTGCAAAATAATTTAGGGACACCATGCTATTAATTATTTACAAACAACAAATAGCACATGGGTGGGTTTCTGACGCATCCCATGTGTTACGAAAATCTAAGGACAAACTAAAACCTTGTAATAGAAATAGAAATGTTTATTTGCTAGAATACGGTACAATAAGATAATAATAAATATCAGAAACAGTATTCAGTCGACATAAAAATCTGCACCACCAACACGACGCGTGGTGGTGCTCATTGGGAATTTAAGTTAACGAGCATTATTTCAGTCGATTTTCGTAATTCACGGTACGGCAGTTGAAACACTTTAGAGCCCAACATTCATCAATAAAGATTCGGCATTCTTGGTCTACTGGTTAGAAAATCTGACTAAGAAGCTTTGAAGCTTCAGCTCTTGGGTTAGATACCATAATCTAACCATATATCTATATCATCCAGGCTGCAGGCACCGCGGCGGCTCCGAGCATAACCATCGCAACGAAAGGCATCGCGATCACACCTGCGACAGCTCCTGGGCCCTGATACAGAGCGCGGCGGCCTTAATGGCTGCCAGGCACCCAGATACCTTGGAGTTTGTCCTGTGGACTGGGTGAGTTTACCTCTGTAAATAACCATCGCAACGAAAGACGCCAAAGTACACTTCACCTTCGGCCATTTTGGAAACCAAAGGTTCGAAACCGTTTTAGAAAGCAGAATTATTTTTCTTTATTCGAAACCTGGTTTCCTAATAACCTCGTCTTTTTTTTTGAAGTCGATTTAAAAGAAAAATATTTTTGTTTTTTAAACTGGTTTCGAATCTTTGGTTTACGAAGTGGCCTAAGGGTTTTATCGATTGAATATTTTAAGCGTGAAATCATAACAAACTCATATTTTGCTCATATTTTCATGTAAAATGTTGCCAAGACGAGACCATAAGATTATACCTCGCACTGTCGAAAAGTTATCAGATCTCCATGTAGAGCCAAGCTACTAACTCTACACCCCTAACTTCACAAACTCTACACCTTGGTTAAAATTTGTGGCTTGGCCGTTTTTACTACCTACAAGAATTTTATTATTGTAAAAGAGAAAAGTAATGAACAAAAATAAGTTGAATATAATTATATGATAATAAATATAAGTAAAATTTACACCTTACGCCCATGTGGCGGTAGCGAAACGGCCCAAGCCACATATTTTGAGTAAGGTGTAGAGTTTGTGAAGCTAAGGCTTGTAGAGTTAGGGTGTGTAGAGTTAGTAGTAGCGTGTGGAGTAAATAAGATTTACTCTACACACTTGATAACTTTTGACAGTGCGAGGTGTATGGTCTCGTCTTGCCAACATTTTACATGATTTTTTTTAGTTGTATTGATTTTCCTTATAAGGCAATGCGATTTCACTTTAACATTTTCTATGAACAACACGATAAAAAAAAGTCGCCGGGCCACAACTACGCGTCGCTCCGTCGCTCGTACATTTAATTGACATTTGGAATACCCTTTTGTGTGCCAGTCCTCGTTTTAACTCTAAAACTGATATATTTCAACCTAGCCATGAGAACCAGCCACTTAACGAGGACCACAGTGTCCGATGCACACAAAAGGGGAATAACTATCTCAATTACAGGTTTCCACGGACTTTAGTGTCCCATGTCCCGCTCGTGCCGCGGCCGCATGCATAATAACCCCTGGTCACATTCAAACTTGCCCGCCGCCGCGATGAATATTTACTCTCCTTGGCAACGGGGTTTCCACTTCGAAATTGAGGCTTACTCCTCTTTAAATAATAACCAGTTCAGAGTGGTTAAGGAACTTTGATTATTAAGGTCCCAAAGTTTGGTCTAATTCTCTTGTTGTGACGGGATAGTACTTAAGCCTGTCCTAGTGTTAATAAATAATGACTTTGCTAAAGGATTCTGCTGATGCTGCGGTTAGTTATACTAGGAGTTTTTTTAATAAAAGTTGAGCCCAAAAAAAAATCTTCTTTACCCGCTATCCTTAGTAAATCCAAAGTAATTTTACAAACGCGAAAGTCTCTCAAGTCTAGAATATCTATCTGTCTGTTACCTCTTCACGCTTAAATCGCTAAACAAATTTAAATTAAATTGGTAAGGAGATAGTTTAAGGTTTTAGAAAAGACCCCCGAAAAATATTTATTATTTATATTTTTTATTTATCCCGAAAAATTACATAGTTCCTGCGAAAAGTGATAAACGAATTCGAGTTGGAATTGCGCGTAACGGCTAGTAATATTATGAAATATGAAAGATTGTGAGTGTGTACGTGTGTGCGTTTGTTTATTACTCGTGCACGGCAAAACGGCTGCACGAATTTAGACAAGATTAGAATAAGACATAAAACACTTTTTATCACGATATTTCGGGAGCGACGTGAAATTTTGCACGGGTGTACTGCGTACAACTTTAAGGCAGACCACTAATATTTGGGAATTCTTGTGGGAATCTTACCTAATATTATAAATGCAAATGTGAGTATGTTTGTTACTCTTCCACACTTAAAAGACTCAATCGATCGCAATGAGATTTAGTGGGCAGGTACACGTGGTGATAGTTGAGGCTCTGAGAAGGGTATACATAGGATAGTTTTTATTCTGGAAGATTATAGTACCCAAGGACAAACGAAGTTTTCACAAACGGAGTCGGGTGCAACAGCTTATTTAGTAAAATACCAAAATTTCAGATATAACCTTACCTAACGGTTTAAGTAGATACGCGAAATTTTGCGAACATGACAATGTTGGGAGTCGTGCAAATCAACTAAGATTCGAAGATTTTAAGGTTAGAAGTTAAGATTTGATTTAAAAAAAAATATATATTCTTTGAACTAAACAGTTTAAAATTTACATTTTATTTTTTATTTTTTAAACTTAACTGGCATTGAATATTTCCGCGTTTCTGACAAAATTAGCCGATTTCCAATTTTTAATCCATATTCGTTAAAATATATTATAACAGATACTAAGTTAAAACCATCCCCTTCAAAACTACATAAAACGCAGATACTCGTATATACATTATATGGTAGAATAAGCAAATGGGCTTTACGGTGAAGGAAAACATTGAGGAAACCTACATACACCTGCGAATTCGATGGTGTGTGTGGAGCACTTAGCCAGGAGGAGTGAACCTATAATCGTCTACCTGAATGGCTTCTATCACTCCTCCTGGCTCGTGCTGAGGCATCGACTTCAAACTGGTACCTAGAATAAGGTCAAACAAAAAGGTATTATTTTTTGCTTTTCAGTTTTTTCGGCGGTTTAATTTTTTATTAAAAAGTTTTTATTTTATACTTTTTTCCATCATTGGGGTAATTTTTTTCCAAATTTATAATACCAACTTCAAGGTATACCCTATCTATCCAATAAAAAAGAATTATGAAAATCAGACTACTCTGTAAAAAGTTACTCAATCATCCCCTGTTTTCCTACCCTTAGGGTAGAAATATTTTTTAAAAATTTAAATGGGACCACCCTTGGGTATACGCTTTCCAATAAAAAAAGAATCATCAAAATCCGACTACTCTGTCATAAGTTATGCGTGGTCATACTAGGGGCGTTCAATAAAAAGTGAGAATGAGTATGTTATAAACAACTTTTACTAAATGTCATTTTATTTTTCGACATAGTCACCTTTTAGCATAATACACTTAGGGGCTGTTTCACCATCCATTGATTAATTTTAACTGACGGCTAAATGTGATGCCATCTCCGTCTATTCGAACAAAACAAACAGAGACGGGATCACATTTATCTGTCAAATAAATTTGATCAATGGATGGTGAAACAGGGGGTTAGTATATCTTTTTTCTAAACTTAAAATTCCATTTTTAAAAAAGGTCTCATCTTGAGTACTTAAAAAATCTTGTACTGCAGCGACTACCGCGTCGTCGTCTTCAAATTTCTGGCCTCTCAGGTATTGTTTCAATCTCGGAAATAGGTAGAAATCACTGGGAGCGAGATCTGGTGAATACGGAGGATGCTTAAGGATATCGAACCCAGCATCACGAATTGCAGCCATTGCAACGGCGGACTTGTGTGCCGGGGCATTGTCCTGGTGGAACAGCACAACTTTCGAGAGTTTACCTCGCCGTTTTTCGCGGATCTCATTGCGCAATGTTGCTATTTGTTTGACGTATAAAGTGCCCGTAATAGTGGCTCCATGCTCGAGATACTCAATCATTAATACCCCTTTACCATCCCAAAAAACAGAGCCCATGACCTTACCGGCAGATGGGCTCACCTTGAATTTCTTCGGAGTTGGAGATGATGGCCTTTTCCATGTCATAGACTGCAGTTTCGTTTCAGGGTCGTAATGATGGAGCCATGTTTCGTCCATTGTTATAAATCGCGCCAAAAAAAGTTCCCGGTCTTGCTGCATCAGGTTCAAAGCTTCTTGACAAATCACTAGTCTAGTTTGTTTTTGCGTGTTAGTAAGCATTCTTGGTACCCAACGCGCAGATACCTTTTTATACCCAAGCGTTCATGTAAAATATTATGCACGTTCCCTGTTGAAATCTTTACATTTTCAGCAATAAAACGAACTGTGACACGACGATCCGCCAAAACTGAGTTTTCGACTTTTTTCACAATTTCTTCAGTTACTGCTGTAGTAGGGCGTCCGGAGCGGGGGTCGTCCATTGTCGATGTTCTTCCACGTCTAAATTCGGCGCACCAACGTGCGACTGTCGAATACGGAGGAGAATTAGACCCTAAAGTGTCCCGCAAATCCAAATTGACTTGGTCCGTAGAAAAATTTTTCAAATACAAGTATTTGATAACGGCGCGCAGTTCAATTTTCTCCATTTTCGCTAACGTACTCAATAGCATTGCAAAGAAATTACCGTATATTTTTTAAACAAAAGACAGTTAGTTTTTTTTTTCATAGCAATCAGCTAGATAGATTAGCTTTACCGGCCAGTATTTAATTTCGTAATATTAAAAGAGTTTGCATCTCATTCTCACTTTATATTGAACACCCCTCGTATAGTGCAATCAGTAACTGAACAATCAATCATCCCCTGTTTTTCTACCCTTAGGGTAAGAACATTGTTTCCAAATTTAAATGGGACCACCCTCGGGGAATACGCTTTCCAATAAAAAAATAATCATCAAAATCGGACTACTCTGTAAAAAGTTATGCGTGAACATAAAAAAAAAAAAAACAAAAAAAAAATATACACGTCGAATTGAGAACCTCCTCCTTTTGTTTTCGCCGGTTGAAAATGAGTAAGAACAGGTGAGACCAATCACAATCACGGTTTATTTTTTCAAGCGAAATTTCGTAATTGAGAACACGCTGATCAAGCTCTATGGTACGAGTACGGACGCAAATTAAAAAAAAATAAAACGGGAAATTAATATAAAGTCATTATACATTAATTAAAATATGTTAACATTAACTATTATTAAATAATGAATACTTAAATAACGGACAATAAATGAATTTTAAAGACATTATTAAATATGAATATTTTAACATCATTCAATTTGTCTGTATGACCTAAATTCCCGGGTCCATTCTAAGGTTGTGAATAGTGAAAAAAAAAGTTTCAAAATAGCGGGAATTTGTTTTGCTTTTGCACGGAGTTCTTTCAAGTTGAAAGAAATAAAAGAGTTAATCACTATTTAAATGACTTTATATCTGTGAGAATTTGTAACATTGGTGAATTAAGTGATGCAGAAATGTTGACGCCGCCAGAAATAAAACAGGCGGCAATGGAAAAGTGAGCAATAAATTGCTACTTTTAAAATCGAAAAATTCATTGATTGTTCGTTATGTAAGTATTCATTATTTAATAATTGTTTATTTTGAACTCGTAGAAAAAGTAATGTATGCAACTATTCATAATCGGCCATTAAGACACTCATGCGTATCTATTATGACATTCGGCTTCACCTCATGTCATGAACTCGCATTCGTGTCTTAATGACCCTTATTATGATACAGTTGCATAAAATACTATTATTATCACCATCTCATAAAGCAACGAGCTATCGCTTAGACGTGCGTACACTCCCGTATATTATTATTTCACCCCTCAATTTATGGGCATACCTAATTAAGGGGCTGAGATAATGTCGAGAGCGATAAGCATAGACAAACATGCAGTTATCTCTCCGTTTATTGCTATAGTTGAGCGATTAGCAGAGCAATTGTTTGATAGAGATTGCAAGGATCGGGTAAGTTTGGCCGTAAAGATATTTGGAGGAATCGCTAAAATCTAGACTTGAGGTCGATGCCTAACTCAAATTTGGCGATTCAAAAGAGAACGCTAATTGTAAAAGCTTCGGAGTTTAAAATTGCCGTGATTGATATTCTTTAGTTGGGCTGTTTCTTTACTAGCGGCTTCGTTTATAAGAGTGGTTATTGTTTTTGATGAGATTTTCTCAAATTCTTACCAATAAATCGCAAGTTTTAACCTAATGTTAGGTGTCTGCGTTTACTCCTAAGTAGCTTTTAACCTCGGCTTCGCTTGCGTTAACGATTAGGTCTGACTTTTGAATTATTATATTACAACCCCAAGGGAATTCCGGAAAATACCATCGTGATCTTCGTGATGATGATGATAATTTTGGTGGTGGTGGTGGTGGTGGTGGTGGTGGTGGTGGTGATGGTGATGGTGATGATGATGATTATGCCAATAATGAGGAAAATCCGTACTAAATTTTACATCTCTAGACAAATCCGTCAAGTACACTAAGTCGATCGCCGCATGCAATATGCCGTGACTGCAATTAGTGTTGTAAAGAACACGGTAGTCGTCCACGTTCGGTGAGCGACAGCTGCAACCGCCTAATTATGACCACCGCGGTAGCGTGACAGACTAATGTGAAGGCGACATTCGTTAGCCGAAGTTGTTTGAAACAGGTTCTGCGACCACTACGACTGGCAATTGCACTACTTCGTTCACCAAAGTTGAACGAAGCCGGAGACTTGGCCGCTAACGATGGAGCTCACAAGGCAGCTTTAGGTCACTTAGACGAAGATGAAGAGGGCTACGCTCAGATTTTCTCTGCGGTATCACATTAGAAATGATGAAATCCGCGCAAGAACTAAAGTCACTGACATAGCTCGAAGAATGGCCGAATTCTAGAGGCAGTGGGCTAAGCGCATCGCTTGTAAAACTGATGGCCGATGGGGCCAAAAGGATCTCAAATAGCGTCCATGGACTAGAAGACGCAGTGTAGGTAGGCCTCCAACAAGGTGGAGCGGCGATTTGGTTGACGTTGCGTGAACGAATTGTTTATTTGGTGAACCTTGGGAAAGGCCTATGTTCAGCAGTGTCGGCTGAAATGATGATTACGTTGGTACCACCTAAAGCGGTCGCCGAACTTAGACTACCTCGGTCAACGTAGTTAAGTTGTCTTAGGCGAGCGATAGCCTAATCATTGCCACTGCAAAAGGTCGCCAGACTAATAAGAAGACAGCATTCGTTAGCCGAAATATTTTGTAATTAATTCGGAGCTGCGTTAGTAAAATTTTCAAAATAATTTTCTTCCCTGAGCTATCATATTCAACAGCAAGACCCAATGGTTCACACAAGCAAGCTAAAAGCTAGTATATTCGAATTCTGTACTCATAGCATAGCTGCCTTGCTATTATAAAGCTGGAGCAACCTTTGCTTTAGCTAGCAAAATGATGACGTCACCAAGTAAAGGTCATCTTGAACTTTAGTTGAGGACGTTGAACCAAGTCTTGATACGTCGCGTGCTCGCCTGGCTTCGTACCTGTGACTAAATCGTCACTATTTGTGTTATGAATTGGAAAAATAAATTGGACTGGGACTAAAGTACCTGCAATATCATACTTCGTTTTATATACCTAAATGCTCAATGAATAAGTATTTCAAAGTTGGTGTTGGATAGGAGGAAAATGTCACTCGTTTTTGAGACTTGATTTTTTTCTTGGCAAGAATGGTTATGGTTAATTATTAATTAAAAATGGTTTAATTAGGCTAAAATGATACCAAAAAGCGCTTTACGGCCCATTTGCTGAATAAATTTTTGATTTTGATGCAACTATTTTACGTATTTTGAAGTATACATGTAACTGCCCCCTGCTTCGTCGAAAAAATAATGATAAAATAAAGTAGAAATTTTTCTGATTGGAAAATAAAATCAAAATATATTTCCTTTCGGAAAGTTTCATTTCTACCGCCAAGTAATCATCAATAGTGAAATCATACAGTTTTCCCCAAGCTTTACCTTTTACAAAATTCAAGTACCTTTATTAGCAATCTCGGGCCGCACAAAGCCGTAGCCGGCCGTTTTCCCGGCTCTGACCGTCCGTTCCCGTATGCAGCTTAATCTTGGTACGTCCGGCACCGGAAATCAGTTCGCCTCCGAATTGAAAAATGTCAAGCCACAAAACCCATCAAACCGATGTAAATAGCCTTTTGTCTGGCATAAACACGATATCTCTAATTTCCTGTGAACTCGATGTTTGGAGTAAACGTGGATTTTAACGGCTAGGTATTTATTTTTCATGTTATTTCGAGTTTTATTCATTTGTTTGCTGTGAAATAAGTTAGGTAAAGAAGGCTTTTACTATTTGAGTTTGAGCTTATTCCATTACTACTCGTATACACAAAAACTGGGTCAGTTGAAACATAGAGAAGATAAACTTATTTATCAGGGATAATATCGAGGGTAAACCTACGGACGCGAGCGATTTCAAGACCCAAAATGCAATAAAGAATATGCAATTATCAGAGGTCGGAATTTTCACGGCAAAACAAAAGACTGTTAACTAAACAGACTGATATATAACTAAGTGACACGAATTATTATTTTTTTATTTTTTCATCTTTTTGTAAGTCTATATATTTTCTAATTTACTTTCTAGTTTTTCAGTTTTTTTAGTTTTATTTATTGTTATTTTTTCTTAACATTTTTGTATTCTTAGTTTCAATAATTTTGACGTATGCTTACTTTCTTAGTAGGTACTAAGTTGCCGGTTGCAGTTAAGAAAAAGAAAGCGATATTATTATTATTATAAAGGGATAGCCACGACTGTATCGAAACATCACTATTAGCATTAATTAACGCTCCGATTTCTTTTTTTTTAATTATCACAAGATAAACAGTACGGCCTACTTTCTCATCTATTTGGCCGAGTAATAAAATATACGTTCGAGTACCATAAACCCGCAAAAGTTCTCAGAACAGGACGCGGTAAAACATCGCCAAGTTACGGGAAGCTCAATTAGAGTAACAAGCCTCGTAAAGACAGCCCCGGGCGAATGAACCGAGTGTATCAGGTTCCAACAATAGAATTATTTACTCGCCTTGAAGATAAAGTACGTTTTCTGCAAATAAACCAATTATTGTCGCACAAAAGGAAGCTAGGATCAATGGCGCACGCACAAAGTTGAGGGACTTGGCGGTGCACTACCAGGGCAAATTATCCTTAAATATTAATTATGGCAACAGCCGTGGTAGCCTAGGGTTTGACTAGCTTCTCATGCTCAGGTCGTGGGTTCGAACCTAGACTTGTACCTCTGAATTTAATATAATTTACGTGCAACTGATAATTTGATAGTCTCCATAAGGCTATGAACATAGTGGGGAAATCCACGTATAATTGCGAAACAATTCAATGGCATTTAAGCAGTTCCCAATCCATTATATGGAAACTATAGCCCAAGTTCGAAAATCAAAGTGATTTAAAGAAAAATTTGCCTACGATCGCAGTATCCATAATACTTCCATAGTCCATACTAATATTATAAATGTGAAAGTGTGTTTGTTTGTTCGTTTGTCCTTCTTTCACGTCGAAACTAAGCAACGGATTGTCGTGATTTTGTGTATGGACATAGTTGAAGGGCTAAAGAGTGACAAAGGCTACTTTTTACCACGGGAAAATATCTTATTCCCACGGGAAAACACGTTTATTCTTCTTCAGCGGGGGCGAATCCGCAGGCAACAGCTAGTAATATAAAGGTATATGCATAGTCCAGCCCTAGCTACATACCTACTCAATAAATAGGTATCCCATGTCACCCAGAGCATAATAAAATAACGAATCGATTGATATCATATTTATTAAAATCGGATGAGTACTCTCGACGCTACGGTGTAACACACACACACATAGACTGCTAAAAGCATTACACTTTCTTTTGGCTTTACCGTAGTGGTGTAAAAAGAGTACCTACTTATTTGTTATACTAGTTATTTGTTATACAAGGGGGGAAAGTTGTATTTTAACTGCGAGTGTTCATTTTGAAACACGAGCTATCGAAAGGATTCTATGATTGACCACGAGCGAAGCGAGTGGTTCAAAAATAGAATTCTTTCGATAGCGAGTGCTTCAACACACGAGACGTAAAATAACTTTTCACCCGTGTATAACACAAAACTTTTCACCTCACTACAGCGAGGAAAATAAGAAAAAGGGTTTGTACTATCAATTATTATTTATTTACCTCTTTGCCAATACAATAATTTTGAAGTACTTATAGAAATATAATAATAAAATCAAAAATAATGCAAAATAGCCTAAGCAAATCCAGTCTTTATGGAACTATTCCAATACCGACATATCGTCACTACTTTGAAAAACTCGTATCTCCAATCAATGAATAAACCAAACTGAACTTTATTGCACATCGAGTAAAGTTCAATTAGCCAGATTATCGATTTTGGGATACGAGCCAACTGTATTACTGTTAAATTGTATACCGTTTTGACTTAAGTTTTTTTTTATTATTTCGGATGCGTTTTGATCGCACATCGACTTACTTGGACTGTCAGAACATTTTATCCGTTTTTACAACAAGAATGAAGGTTAATGTTGAATGCTGATATTTATGAATTAAAATAAAGTTGTAAGACTGTATTTAGTGTTTTTCACTCGATGCAATTCATTAATTGTGATGTTAAAAATTCAGCACTTTTAACGTTTTACGTTTTGTTAGCTGTCAAATATCACTTAAGCTGCCTTCAAATGTCAAAACTCTTTCTTCACTTGTGGATAAAAAGCGATTTTCTCAATAGATGTCAAACAAACAAAAAGGGCTTTCCGAGCTAGTGAGGTGAAAAAGTTTTTTTGATTGTTACGCCCAATATGGTCAAACTTTTGTAACTTGTCACAATTTTATCGTACACGGTTTTAAACAATAAGTGTCTTTTATGTCTTAACTAGCCGTTGCCCTCGACTCCGTCCGCAAAGAATTCGTTTATCGCTATCCCGCGGAAACTATGCAATTTTCCGGGATAAAACTATCCTACGTTATTCCTAAGGTCTCAAACTATCTCCATACCAAATTTCATGTAAATTCGTTCTGCCGTTTTTGCTTGGTTGAATAACAAACATCCAATCATCATCATATCGATACCGGAAATCTCGAATGGCGTAAAGGACAAAATGCGAAAATGCGAAAATGAGTCTTAAATGCCATTGTATACAGCTTTTTTTTCCCTATCGCATTTTTGTCCTTTACGCCATTTGAGATTTCCGGTATCGATATATTTAAGAGTTAGGCTCTTGTTGGTGGAGTAATTAGTTTCCAGCTTATTCTACATTCCGCTCTTTCCTTCACTTCTTTATATAATGAAACATTTATTTTTTTCTTTTTTTTGCTCCATATAAATAAAAATAAATAAATAAATAAATATTAGGGGACAATCTTACACAAATCGACCTAGTCCCAAACTAAGCAAAGCTTGTACTATGGGTACTAGACGACGATAAACATACTTATATAGTTTATTGAATCAGGCGTTACTTTGCGGAGGTCCATATGAATGAACTAAAACAATTACTTTGCTCACCCGCGACCTTACAATAGTTACGTTTATGCAAGAAATGTGCGTTCATGCAGTTCCTCCACCTCCACACTGTACGAACACACACAAATCACATAAACCCAACCATCACCACCACCAAGCTACACTGACGCGTTTCGAACTCAACCAGAGCTCATCTTCAGAGTTACCATAACCGTATGCTATGCTACCAACTGTTAAACTAACAAACCAAAACAAATGTTTTAACTTGTCACTGTAACTTCTCAAGTACCCACTTTATTTTTCTTATTCTCAAACTACCCCACAAAAATTAACTTTTATTGACATATTATAAAACTACCTTGAATTTTTTGTTTATTTATTTATAAGGCATATTTAATTAATACTAACTGTTCAAATTCGACCCAAGCCGCAGTAAAGGAGAAGATACTAAATTTACCTGTTCATTAATAATAGACCCCATAGTGTTGTACCTAATTATTTCCATGCATTCCAGAGCATCCAGACGCAACCCCTTGCCGCAATAATGTAACACGGAACCAACTACGCGACTCTTCACTTAACCATATTTTCCTCGCCCTTTCCATTGCAATTCTAGCAGCTATACTAGTACTATAACAACGGAATTTAATATAATTAGGTACAACATTTAAATGTTTACATTGTTGATTGAACCAAATGTTTTGAACAGCTAAACGATGCTGTTTAGTTAATTTATGATATAAACGTGCCTGTACGGCTACGCATGCCGATTTTAAATAATTTATTGAATCAGGCGTTACTTTGCGGAGGTCCATATTAATGAACTAAAACAATTACTTTGCTCACCTGCGACCTTACAATAGTTACATATACATAGCATACGGTTGTGGTAACTCTGAAGATGAGCTCTGGTTGAGTTCGCTTGCGTTCGCGTGTAGCTTGGTGGTGGTGATGGTTGGGTTTATGTGATTTGTGTGTGTTCGTACAGTGTGGAGGTGGAGGAACTGCATGAACGCACATTTCTTGCATAAACGTAACTATTGTAAGGTCGCGGGTGAGCAAAGTAATTGTTTTAGTTCATACTTATATAGATAAATAAATACTTAAATACATAGAAAACATCCATAACTCAGGAACAAATATTCGTGCTCATCACACAAATAAATGCCCTTACCCTTATTTGAACCCAGGACCTCTTGCTTCGTAGGCAGGGTCACTACCAACTAGGCTAAAGCGGTCGTTGTAATATAATATAATATTACTGTCCTTTTTGGTCTTCCTCTTTTCCTTTTCCCTTCTATCTTTCCTTCTATTATACCTATAGTCTTAATGTAATTATCGTGCCGTAAGAGATGACCTAACATTTTCCATCTCCATCATAGGCCGATTCAATAATAGTACATTACTGCAGCGGCCGCGAAATAGGGGATTGCCGGCCGAGTAGTAATAGATACGAGAGATAGAGATACGAGGCCGGCAATCCCTGTTCGTGGCCAAGGCTTGTGCTTTTCTCAAATAAATCCAAGGAAATGATACGAATGTTCAACTTATATATTCATATTTAATTCAAATTGTTTTTTTTTAAGCAATTTATTTGTAAGCTGTTCCAGTTAATGTTTTTAACGCAAAATCTTGAGATGATTTATATTTATTAAAAAATTACGACCTTATTAATTGGTTATTTTAATAAATTGTTAACAATAAACGCCAATCCTTATTTATTTTATTAAATCTAGCCAAGTAAGATATTAAAAAGTAAATTCACAAACTAAATTTTTCTTAATTGGCAGTATGTCATTGATAGTCAATAAAAGAAAATACGACCCACTAAAACAAAAGACAATCTCTTTGCTGGCCTTGGCCAGCAATGTTTGTATGAAATTCCATTATTGTCGTCTAATTTGAAATTAGAACGAATCTTCCTCAACTGCTATACAATGACATACTTCGTGTTCTATTGTCACGACTATAAGGACCACATTTCCTTGGATGTTTGAGAAAAGATTGTTAAACATGACCCTTTATTTATCACAGGGACATCCTCTCGTCTTCAATGGAGCATCTCAAAGAAGAATATAAACTAGAAGCAGTCCGTAACGTAACAGACATCCTGAGTCGGACATTTAGCAGTCAGTTCGTGTTCCCAGCACTGGGCCACAACGACCCCCCGCCTTCGAGGAAGCTGGTGGATATGTGGATGCAATGGTTACCCACTGAGGCACTGCAGACGTTTGAGACAGGTCAGTTTGTAAAGCCAATTTGATTATTACAAAGTACATTTACATGATCGTCATCATTTCTATCTATATACGTTCCACTGCAGGGCACAGAACACTCAGAATGAGAGGGGTAGGGCCTTAGTTCCAACGCGGGCCCAGTGCGGATTGGGAACTTCACACACACCATTGAATTATTTCGCAGGTGTGTGCTGGTTTCCTCACGAGGTTTTCCTTCACCGTAAAGCTCATGGTGAATTTCAAATGTAATTCAAGGATGAGGGGATAACTTATACTTTTTAGACAAAGCTACACCAGCGTGTGGTTCATCTGACCATTTTTAAGAAAAAATTACGGTTTCGACAATTATGACAAACATTACACTATCCGTCTGTCTGTCCAGCACATGCTGAGACTGGGACCTATTGCCTCAAAAGTGTTTCTAAATTATTGTATTTATTTTGTATTTGTAAATGTTTTGTTCATTGTTCTTGATATTGTTTTATTTATGTTTTGTGTTGGCAATAAAGCAAATTCTTATTCTTATTCTTATGACTTAAAATTTTATGCCACCAGACACACTAGTTATGCCTAACAAAAATGTGTCTTTAAATTTTATGCAGCCCAATACGGACCCTTCATTTTGCACCTTACTAATAGCCATTTGGCTACGCTAGTATAAAGGAAAGAACGAATCGCAATTGAAAATTTATTTTAACAGTGTTAACGTGGAAATAACTGTCTATTATGTAAATTAATCCAAAGAACCGTGACTTCGGCTGCCTTTTGTGCTGAATGCATTTGAAAAATGGAATTTCCCAGTATTTTTAACAACCAGACTTAGCTACAGGCGTCGAAGAGTTATCGTCGCATCTTTCGTCACACAGCAAAACAATTTTTAACTTTCAAAACATTCTTCGCCCGTATTAGTTCGGCCTGAGAAAAGGTTACGGTAGTATTTGGGTTTTGAGAGGCCTATGTGTGCTACAAATAAATCCGTAGAAGGGGGAACACACGTCACTCTTATAAAAATTAGCACTTTAAAGCTAAATATAAAAAGACTTTCCACACACACACAAATTTAAAGTTGATCAACGTGCTATGGAAAGGGCTATGCTCTGAGTTTCTCTAAAAGATCAAATTCGTAACGAAGTGATCCGACAGAGAACCAAAGTTATTGACATAGCCCACCGCATTAGCACGCTGAAGTGGCAATGGGCAGGCCATATAACCCGAAGAACCGATAACCGTTGGGGTAGACGAGTTCTTGAGTGGAGACCACGGATCGGCAAACGTAGCGTGGGACGTCCTCAGACTCGGTGGAGCGATGATCTTCGCAGGGCGGCTGGCAAGAGCTGGATGAGAATGGCCGCAGTGGCGTGGCATGGGAGAGGCTTATGTCCAGCAGTGGACGAACATAGGCTGATGATGATGATGATGATAAAAATACTTATCCAACGATTATTTCGCACTACGGGTTTAAAAGAGAAAAAAAAATCAACCCCATTTTACGTGGGGGAGGGGCACCCTAATTTTTTTATTTAAATTTCATTTTGCTTCTTTTAGCACTAACAGTCAGGCAAAACCGCGGACGGACAGACCGACAAACAGGCAGATGGACATGGCGAAACTATAAGTGTTCCTCTTAGGACTAGGGAACTCTAGACGAAGCATGATTAGAGATGTTGCGATAATAATAGTGCGAGTTGCAGTACATTGCCGTCGATGAATGCTCATTTATTAACCCCCGACACAAAAAGAGGGGTGTTATAAGTTTGACCGCTATGTGTGTGTGTCTGTCTGTCTGTCTGTGTGTCTGTCTGTGGCATCATAGCTCTTAAGCGGGTGCACCGATTTGGATGCAGTTTTTTTTTAATAGAAAGCAGGTTTCTTGGCAATGGTTCTTAGATATGTTTCATCAAAATCGGTGCAGCCGTTTCAAAGTTATCAGCTCTTTTGTTAGCTGCGGAAGAGATCTTAGACGCATAACGGGCATTGACAGTGACATAATTGCTTTGGGGGTTTTTAAATTTTCAATTTATAGTTATAAATTCATAGCTGCGCGCCTAAGTAATCTAACGAAACCCACACGGTTTTTCGAGTAGGGCTTATTCCACCTAATTTGCATAGTGCCCAATTCACTAAATTGACTAAATTTCAAATTGCTATGGGCTCATAATACCTAAAAAATATCAAATTTGTTTTCCTAAAATTAACAAATTTCATAATAATTTTGACCTAAAACCTCTCAGTCTCATGTCCGGTATGCCACAGATACTAGGGGCGTTCAATAAAAAGTGAGAATGAGTATGTTATAAACAACTTTTACTAAATGTCATTTTATTTTTCGACATAGTCACCTTTTAGCATAATACACTTCGTATATCTTTTTTCTAAACTTAAGACTCCATTTTTAAAAAAGGTCTCAACTTGAGTACTTAAAAAATCTTGTACTACAGCGACTACCGCGTCGTCGTCTTCAAATTTCTGGCCTCTCAGGTATTGTTTCTATCTCGGAAATAGGTAGAAATCACTGGGAGCGAGATCTGGTGAATACGGAGGATGCTTAAGGATATCGAACCCAGCATCACGAATTGCAGCCATTGCAATGGCGGACTTGTGTGCCGGGGCATTGTCCTGGTGGAACAGCACAACTTTCGAGAGTTTACCTCGCCGTTTTTCGCGGATCTCATTGCGCAATGTTGCTATTTGTTTGGCGTATAAAGTGCCCATAATAGTGGCTCCATGTTCGAGATACTCAATCATTAATACCCCTTTACCATCCCAAAAAACAGAGCCCATGACCTTACCGGCAGATGGGCTCACCTTGAATTTCTTCGGAGTTGGAGATGATGGCCTTTTCCATGTCATAGACTGCAGTTTCTTTTCAGGGTCGTAATGATGGAGCCATGTTTCGCCCATTGTTATAAATCGCGCCAAAAAAAGTTCCCGGTCTTGCTGCATCAGGTTCAAAGCTTCTTGACAAATCTCTAGTCTAGTTTGTTTTTGCGTGTCAGTAAGCATTCTTGGTACCCAACGCGCAGATACCTTTTTCATACCCAAGCGTTCATGTAAAATATTATGCACGCTCCCCGTTGAAATCTTTACATTTTCAGCAATAAAACGAACTGTGACACGTCGATCCGCCAAAACTGAGTTTTCGACTTTTTTCACAATTTCTTCAGTTACTGCTGTAGTAGCGTCCGGAGCGGGGGTCGTCCATTGTCGATGTTCTTCCACGTCTAAATTCGGCGCACCAACGTGCGACTGTCAAATACGGAGGAGCATTAGACCCTAAAGTGTCCCGCAAATCCAAATTGACTTGGTCCGTAGAAAAATTTATCAAATACAAGTATTTGATAACGGCGCGCAGTTCAATTTTCTCCATTTTCGCTAACGTACTCAATAGCATTGCAAAGAAATTACCGTATATTTTTTTAAACAAAAGACAGTTAGTTTTTTTTTTCATAGCATTCAGCTAGATAGATTAGCTTTACCGGCCAGTATTTAATTTCGTAATATTAAAAGAGTTTGCATCTCATTCTCACTTTATATTGAACGCCCCTCGTACAACAACATTTCAAAAAAACTTAAACTGAAAACTGCACAAAGGCAAAGAAAAAAAGTTAGGCATTCTGGAATTCAGGTATTTTGAAACTAGATCCTTTTGAAATCTAGAAGTATTGGTAAACGGGTAAAATTAAATGGAGACGTAATGAGCCACGCTCGGTTTTTCTCGCGCTGTGTACTGAAGCTCAAAGCGCCGTAAGCAACAGAGATTGCGTAAGAAAAATTCAATGGGAAACTCATTTCACTTTGACTTTTCGTGACACGAGGCCTTTGTAACTAGTTTTTACTAAGAAAATGTTCGCTCGTAATAAGCAACCTTAATTAACAATGTTCGTTATAAATTATACGAAAGCGTGAAGGACCACTTGCTGCTAAAGTTTTATTATAATTTAACACGAAAAGAATTACAAAATGAATAATTCTAATAATATTGTAAATGAGAAAATCTGTAAAGATCTTTGGATGTTATTATGGTGTGTCAGTCACCCAATAACTTGGCGTACAGTCAAGGAATTTAATTCCCTACCCTTTTCGTAAAAATGTCGTGTAATATTTGCAATGCATTAAGGTCGAAATGTCAATTGGAACACGTCAAAAGCTAGCTCTTATGGCGACAGTTTGCCGTACGATATTCAAACTTAGGTGGGTAGGAAATTAAATTCCTTGACTGTACATATCATCATCATTTCAGCCGTAGGACGTGCGCTGCTGGACATAGGCTTCCCTCATTGATACCCAATCGTTACGGTTGGAAGTGCAAGGCCGGACTTAAACCCACGACCCTCTACTTGAGAGGCTATTAGATCAACCACTCGGCTGCCACGGCTTTTTAGCTAATAACACGTGGTATCTTTCAGGTGGCTACTACACCATAGAGCAGTCCCATAGCAAGTTGCGGATTGTCGTGCTGAACAGCGTGCTTTGGGCCGGCGGGGCGGAAAACACAGACGGCCCCCACAGAGGGAGGGCGCAGTGGCAATGGCTGGACTCGGTGCTCAGCAAGGCTAGAAGGAAAAACGAAATGGTAAGTGTGACAACCAGGCCGCTATACCACAAACGTTGCAAGTGCTCAGCCGAAAGACGTCCACTGCTACTAGGCCTTGCCCAAAGTTCGCCAAACAGATCGGTCCTGTGCCATCTGCATCCAACGCGTTAGCTCAACCTTAATCAGGTGGTTGCTCCATCTTGTTGGAATCAGAATCAGAATTAATTTATTGTAAAAACTGTGTAGGTACAATGGTGTTTTACGTTTCAACAGTTGCCCAGTGAAGGCATACAATATTCTTAATCTACAATACCATTACTCATTAAGTGCTACTTAAGAGTTACGCTAACTTAGGTAGGAGCTGAAGACCTACCTGCACTGCATTTTCCGGTCCGTGGGCGCCACTCGAGAACCTTTTGTCCCCATCGGCCATCAGTTCTACGAGCAATGTACTTACCCTGCCCACAGCCACTTGAGTCTGATGCTTAACTATGACGTAAAGTAGCAAATGCATATAAAAAATCAGGACTTGCCTTTGTCGTGTGCCGCGTAGCCAACAAAGAATATTCCATATTACAATTTCCTTCATTTACTTTAACTACCTTGCTACGTAAAATTGCCAAAAAATCGAATATCTCGTCTTAATCTTTGGACTGTCCACAAAATCACTGCGTAACTATGATTACACGCAACATATAACCCAACTGTGACCTACATGGCATCACGATGCATCATGCTTTCAAGCCAGCGGGTGGGGACACTTCGGTGGGTAATTGTAATTAATGGCTGCCCAGAGCTATTGTCTGAAGCCACCAGAATCAACAACAGTTCCCTGTTAATTACAAATAAGAAACGTGACGCGTTTATTCTCGAAGCTTTTACGTTGTTTCTACTTCAGGTCTATTTTTAAAATTAATTACGTACTGTGCTTTCTGCGTGGAAATAATGAAGTTATTAAGTGTTGTGTAATTGGTTTCGAAATTACATTCACAGTTGTTGCGTAAATAAAGTTCAAATTAAAAATGATGACGATAAACTTGACAGGGTCTGAGCATACTTTGCCAAAATTTCCGTGTAATTACGCCAGCGATATTTTTTCAATTACTAACAATACAAGAATGATTGCCGAAATTACGTCATAATTATTTTGGCATACAATCAAACTTTGGACAGGTGTTAATCAAAATTCCTCTCCTGGTTACGACAAAACATGACGTAATTTCGGGAAATGTGCAAGCGTAATCACACTGATTTTCTGTTGCGTAACTTCCATGTCATAATCGTCAACACAGTTTGCTTAGACACTAAGAAATTAAGAATATATTTTAGTGACGGTCTCAATTCGGAAACGGCACGCAAGGAGTAAGATCGAGCGTAGGAAATCCGAAACTGGCCACATGAAATAACGTTCTGTGTAATTTTATCTGACAAGATGTCCATAATGCCGTCTCTGATTATTTTAGTCTAATAAGCAGAGACGTGACGGTATATAATTTGTCACATAAAATATCTACGAGGAATTTATTAGAGAGTCGGAAAACAGGCCCTTAGGGTATGACGATGGGATAATAAATAATAGGGGAAAAAACAAATACGTTAAGCTAAAGGTGGCAATTTTTTTTTACTTCCGCTACGACAGCACGAGGTAATTATGGTCATTATTATTAATTATCGTATTATTAGTAATTATCGTAGTGTTCATTTAGACGACCAGATGGCCTAGTGGTTAGAGAACCTGACTATAAAGCTTGAGGTCCCGGGTTCGATTCCCGTGTCGGTTCAGATATTTGTATGAAAAATACTAATGTTTGTTCTCGGGTCTTGGGTTTTTAATATGTATTTAAGTATGTATCTATCTATATAAGTATGTTTATCCGTTGCCTAGTACCTATAACACAAGCTTTCCTTAGCTTACTTTGGGACTAGGTCAATTGGTGTGAATTGTCCCATGATATTTATTTATTTATTTTTAACTTGCTTTGAGTCTGAGTTGAGTAAATACTTAGTAACTTGTTCATCATTATCATCTCAGCCTGTATACGTCCCCCTGCAGAGCACAGGCCTCCTCTCAGAATGAGAGGGGTTGGGCCGTAGTTCCCACGCGGGCCCAGTGCGGATTGAGAACTTCACACACACCATTGAATTTCTTTGCAGTATGCAGGTTTCCTCACGAGGTTTTTCCTTCACCGTAAATCTCGTGGTAAATTTCAAATTAATTTCGCACATAAATGACGTATGTGAGACGTATATAGGCCAAGATGGTGATGGTATCATAATCTTTAATGACCAGCAAAAACTCTTCAGTTACGCTCCAAACAATGAAACACCTCCCAACCCTACACAAGTTAACTAATAATAATTTTATGTACTTAGGTACATAAAAAAACTACCTAAAACGAGCCTACTCTTTTCTCAAAAGGGCGGCAACGCATGCGTAACTCAACTTGTGTCGTGGGTGTCCAATTGTCCATGGGTGGCGGTGATTGCTTTCCATCAGGTGACTCGCCCGCTCGTTTGCTCGCTATCATAAAAACCGGTCAAGTGCGAGTCGGACTCGCTCACGAAGGGTTCCGCACCATTAACTATAAAAACGGCAAAAATATCATGTCTGTTGTTTGGGAGCCCCCCTTAAATAAACTTGCTTTATTTTAATTTAATTACCTATTTCTTTTTAAAGTGAATATTTCAAGCGTCTACCTGTTGCTGTTATCAATATCGAGCAAAAACGAGCAAACAAATCACGTTTGTTGAATGGGCTCTCATACGATTAAATTTTTATATTATTCTGTTTTTTAGTATTTGTTTTTATAGTGGCAACAGAAATAGGTACATCATCTGTGAAATTTTCAACTGTCTAACTATCACGGTTCATGAGATATAGCCTGGTGACAGACGGGCGGACAGCGGAGTCTTAGTAAAAAGGTCCCGTTTTACCTTTTGGATACGGAACCCTAAAAAAAAAAAAGCAAGGGTTAGTTTAAATATGGTGGCTTTATTCTTTTTTATTTATTTTAATAAAACTCCGCTGCTATTATTTCATTAACTTGTATTGAATACATCCGCATGTTAATGAACGTTTATTATACGATGTATGTCAACTTTGTTATCTTATTCTCATATTGCCTTTGATATGTAAATAGCGTAGAAAATGCCAATTTCGCTCAGAAAGAAGTCAAAGATACACGAATGAGTACGTTATATTCGCAATTTTAGTCAAGAAACTTTTAAGGCTTTTTTATAGTCTTTTTGCCGTGCATGCAATATGAGAATCTGTGGGACTCTGTTTTACCTGACATAAAAAGGGGATGTATGTACTCGCATACGTCTATGTAATTTCATAAACATATACATTTTACATAACGTATCTTGTGGCTTAAAGCCGCGGTGGCCTAGTGGTTTGACCTATGGCCTCTCAAGCCCTCTATAGCTCTATGGCTCTATGGTCGTGGGTTCAAATCCGGGCTCGCACCTCTGAGTTTTTTGCAATTTATTTGCAAAATTAAATTTGAAATTTACCACGAGCTTTACGGAGAACGAAAACATCGTGAGAAAACCTTTATACACCTGCGAAAAAATTGAATGGTGTGTGTGAAGTTTCTAATCCACTCTCATTCTGAGAGGAGGCCTGTCCCCTACAGTAGGGCGTATTATAGGCTGGGATGATCTTGTGGCTTTATTTTTTTTTGTATTTTTGGGTTTTCATGGCTTGATAGGAAATAATTGGAACCCTAAATTATTACTTCGTGGTCCGACTATGCATCTGTGTATCAAGATTAAGTACTTACAGACGTGCCCGTACTGACCAATCTAAATGTGCCATCCTGTATATCAACCACGCGAAGAAAATGCTAAGAAAAATCTTAAGATTTTTTTTTTTACAGTATTTCCCCTACATTTTTTTTATATGCGTTTGACCACAATCACACCTGATGGAAAGCGAAGATGAGGGCTGCAATGGAGCATGCTTGTTTTGCTTTTATTTCACGTAAAGTGGGGATGAATTTTCATTCACGAGCACGCTTGCCTATTAAATGCTCATTCACCGGCAAAGAGGAATAAGCAGAAAAAGGCAGTTGAGCGATATTGCTCCGACCCTTCCTCCAGCTGGAACACAACGAGTCACTTGGAGTTCTGGCTCAACCTATAGGGTGGTGACCAGCCGCGGCCGAAGCCTACCACCGGAGTTGTATCGCTCGTTTAGCACCACCCAGGGGTCAAGTGTAGGGCCTCGAGGGTAAACTTACGGACGTGAGCGATTTCGACCCCCAAAATATTTTAAAATATATCTGAAAATAATCATAAATAGCCGTATCTACATCTCATTCAAAAGCAAAAAACATCACGGCTTAGTAGGTCTTACAAGTTAATGTACGTGTTCGATGCTCCTCTTCTTCTTAATCGTTCACTCTTGCCAGAGTGGTCGCGGTCATGATGAGTGGTGGCTCTCCACTGCAGTCGCCATCTTCGCGATCCTTCTCCACCGGTCTCTATTAGTTAGTTGCCTGGCGGGCGTACTCCACCACAGGGATCTTTTTATGGACTTGCAGGATTCTTGGTTGTTCGATACCCATTAAAATTTGCCAGATATTTGACTTGATAATTGACATGTAACGCACAGGCGAAGCAGTCTTCACGTACGTGTGCGTGCGTGCGTTCGCTGTACGTGTGGTCGAGGACTAAGGTTACAGGTTTTAGTTCACAATAACATAATACGACCACGTGTCCTGTTTTCGCGCTCAGCTGAAGTGGCTCCCAATTCGTCTGCGCCGTAATGTTCACATCCTGTCGTTGCTTTTTAATGTCCTTTTTAAACCACAGTCCCCTTCCTACCTTTTCGAAAGATTTAATTACTTGGCTGCTGGATCGGGGAACCGGTTGCGGTCAAGTAATAATCTTTCGTTAGCTTTTCCTGTAACTAAATCCAAATCCTATTCCAAATCCTTCTCCGTGCACGCTGTTAGTCTGTGGAATCGGTTGCCGAGTGAAATCAGGCAGTCGCAGTCGGTAGCCATCTTCCGGAGTCGCTTGGGGGCGTACTGGCTTGACAGTTCCTCTTAAATAGAGACAACCTCTATTGTATTCTCTGTTTAGTGTATATGCGTATATTAATGTATTTATGTATTTTTTATGTAGTTAGCCTATTTATGTTGATATGATATGTATTAGTCTTCTGTATTCATGATATATTATATTAGTGTGTACTTGCGTGTATTCTTTGTATGTTTATGTATTGATTATTTTAAGTTTATTGGTTTGGGTTTACTTTTGATTTCGACTCTTTTTACTCTGCATTGTATGCCTACTCTTGTCTCTGGTGTCCTGTCAATCGTTCAAAGGTTAACTGGAAGAGATCCCTTTAAGGGATAAGTTCGCCTTTGTACATCTGTTTCTCTTGTTAACTGTTAATTTTCATGTTTTACGTACAATAAAGAGTTTTACATACATACATACATACATACATACATAATTGCTAAATAATTAAAGCGCTCCAAATACATTAAAGCGAATCATTCTCAGATTTCATTATCGTTAATTTTCATCTGTGCAAATTAAAATGGAATTAATATTTAATCTTAATTTATCTCCTCTTTGGCACGAAGGGCACATCGAAATGATCTTAAAGGCGTCTCAAACTTTGGTAGATTCAAAATATCGACTTCAAATTCTTAGTTACAAGGTTTGAATTACTACGAAACGGTGGGAGTGATTATTTTAGTTGATATTGAATTTGATTTACGTAATGTATAAGTACCAACACTTAGTACCTGCTTATTCGTAAGAAATTATAAACTTGATAAAGAAAAGGTTACGCTTGCTTGTGTTAAGCAGAAGTAAAATAAATGTTAAAGTGACAGATAAGATAAACGAATATTAAATAGAAGCTTGACAAGCATTTATGATTAAAGTTGTTATTGTAGTATGTTTAAGTATATAACATGTATTTATTTATAGTATGTCTTACGTCTAAGAGAGGAAGGGTTTCAAATACTAGCTCTTTTGTCCGTCTATTTATCCTTATTTAGATCTGACGTCTTCAACTAAACTAGTTTCAGTAATTATTTAAAAAAAAATAGTCAACTCAATAAAAGCTATTGAAATTAGTTTTTATAATTGACTTTTTAAAAAAAATGTTTGCCCGTAATAACCATTGGTATTTTTTTGTAGAAAATCCCAATTCCATTCTTTAACAGTCCAGTTTCCATACACAGCGTAAAAAATAGGATTTTCTCTCCTGTGGACATAAAATTAACGACTCTGAGTCACAAAACTTAAGATTTATTTGATCGAACTGAAAGTTGGCCAGGAGTCCCACATGCTGATGTAGACTGCCTTACGCTAGAGTACCCCCCATTGAATACGAGCGCTTCATGTGGGGGGGTTTGCCTAGGGCACCCCGTAAAATACTTAGTAAAAAAAAAATCTTTAAGATTAAGATAAGGTGGGTTAATTATTAGCAGAACAATGCACATTTCACTTTCAAATCGTCAGTCTTTGGAATTAACATCCCCTATGAAAACCTGACGCGCGCCCTTCCGTATAGCCACCCCCACCATGCAAAGTGGCAGATTATCATATATTAATTATCAGTGGCACGCTGGAGTATCAAATTATCAAAATCACACGCGCTCGAATATTTCAAAGAATCTATTTTTTTTACTAAGTTTTTTGACGCGGTGCTCCAGACAAACCCCCCCCCCCCCCACATGAAGTGCTCATATTCAATGGGGGTAGGTATTCTAGAGGGTATAAGGTATCCCCCCGTACCTATATTAATCTGCCGCGCTCGAGTAACTTCACAAATCTCCTCTTGGGATATGTTTGCGTTCGGTGTCCTTTGGAAGCCGGACTTGATTCTCCGACAGATATAATATTGTAATGGTCTTCCCCAGGTGTACATAGTAGCGCATGCCGGTCCGGGCGTGGAGGAGCGGCACGGCGCCGGCAGCGCCGCGGCCGCGGGCGGAGGCGAGCTCACGCCTTCGGCCAACGCTGGGCTCATACGGGTCATCCGAAGCTACAGCGACGTCATCGCCGGCCAGTTCTACGGGCACCGGCATGCGGACACGTTCAGACTGATATACAGTGACGGTGCGTGTTAATTGTGATAGCTTTACGGCTCGTTGCTCATAAAAAAATAAATTAATAGGTAAAATCGAAGGAGCAGCTAATGCCGTATCATCTGGCGTACAGTCAAGGAATTTAATTTCCAAACCACCTAAGTTTAAATATCGTACGGCAAACAGTCATCATAAGAGCTAGCAACGATGTTGTTTGACGTATTGCATTGGACATTTCGACCTTAATTCATTGCGATTGTTACACGACACGACATTTTTCCAAAATGGATGGGGAATTAAATTCCTTGACTGTACACTCGTAATCATCTCTTTATACTCATCCTTACCCGTTCGACAGAAAGAATTAAAAAGTTGAGAAAGAATTAGAAACTTGATACGGATTTGTCGATTGGATGATAATACCAGTACAATCAGCAAAAAAAAGCTTGCTTGAAAATGGAATTTTTAACATAAACTTACTCGTTTTATTTAGTTTCTGAGGGACATTTAGAACCGATATGGCAACAATAACATGACTAGGTTTATTGATCACAACTGGTTATCAATAGTTCTTTCCACAGGTCGACCAGTGTCTTGGGCGTTTTTAGCCCCATCGGTGACGCCGCGAGGTGCCGGTAGCATATCAAACCCTGGATTAAGACTATACAAGTTTGACTCCAACAACGGAAAGGTGTTCATACTACTATTATTATATACTAGTTGCCCGTCCTAGCTTTGCATGGGCTTCCAGCCCCCCAAGCTTTAAATTCTCGCAAGCATTTTTGTCAAATCAAGTTTTTCACTTTTCCATACAATATTTACAATATTTAAATTTAGTATGGAGGTGGAGGAACTGCATGAACACGCATTTCTTACATTACGTAAGGTCGCGGGTGAGCAAAGTTATTATTTCAGTTCATTAATATGGACCTCCGTAACGTAACGCCTGATTCAATAAATTAAATATTTCAAACATTTTCTTTCATAAAAACCCACTGACAATTACAAACTCAACAAAATAAATTCAAATAGGTGCTGCTGGTGCTGTGAAAGTCGTACTAAAATTGGTCAATTTTCGATTTTAGTTTTAGTTTAGATTTGGCCATACCTAACCGATACCGAATTTCGGTTTTACTTACAATTTCGGCTGGAACCGAAACCGAAACGAAGGGTGTTTCTACGAGTATTAAGAGATTAATCTAAACCTTCGTTAATTATGTATTTGTGATGGGTATCATTACACACCCATTTGTGATAGAAGCAATAAAAAAATATCAATTGAAGCAATGATTAGCTATGACGATTATTAGATGGTTCTATTTTTGGCAGATTTTCTGCCGAAACCAAAACTTCAATTTCACCCCGAAACCGAAATTTCGGTCGGACATTAGTTTAATCTCAATCTAAATACGGTCCCAGGATATTTTTATCCCGAAAAAAATCCATTTACCTAATATCGTCGGGGATAGTGCAAGTCGCTTATCTACCATATGTAAATATATGTAAATATCGCGTATTTGCACTACAATGTAGTTTAAAGGGAATGTTTTTATCTTTATATTTGTTAATTTTAACGAATTTGAAGTAAAAATTTAAAATTGGTTTTTCGTCAGATTAGCGGGATTATTTAATGCCAGCTAAGCGGATTTGGTTTATCCTCGACGATATGAAGTAATGTAATGTAATAATATGTAGAGACCCCTTTATGGGATGAGTTTGCCTTAAAGTTTGTTCAAATGCACAGGCAGAAGGTAGAGGGGTTTATTTTATTTTAAAACGTCTAATGTTTTGTATAGATAAATTACCGAGAGCGTGGAATTGCATATGTAGTGGTATCGTGTGTTTATAGGCATTGGAGGGAGAGATCTCTATATGTATTGTTGGCTCTCTTTCACACTAAAGTGGAATGCCTATAAACACAATACCTCTACATTATGCAACTCCACGCATTCAGTAATTTATCTATAAGAGTTTTATATTTTTCTATCAGGTTTTGGACTACACCCAGTATTATTTGGACGTGACAAACCGAGCTGAGATGCATTGGTCTATCGAGTACAACCTCACACAGTATTACGGCCTGCGAGAAGTCAGCGCTGCCTCTCTGGACGCCTTAGCGGAGAGGATAAGAAACTATCACGACAGAGGACTATTTGCTAAGTAAGTTTACTAAGTAAAATCGTTTTGAACATAAAACTACCGTGAGACTCAATCATAGTGAAAAAAATACAGGCAACTCACGTCTATGATCGAGTTTAGGTTGTCAGGCTTCGAGCTAATCCGTAGCCCTTCTTCCCGGAGCCACACGTCACGGCGGCTGCCAAACGCGCACTGCGCGCTACCGCTCTGGTCGCGTGGCTGCTCGACACAGCTGACATCGACACACAACTACCCCCGTTTTCATCGTCACTTTTATTGGCTACGGATTAGCCGAAACATATCGAGCTAAACTCCATCACGGGCGTAAGTTATCCGAATTTTACAAAATAGTGCATTTTTCATTCCGAGACGTTAATTGTTGAGGATTCCACTTGGTGCTTGACCATCAGTTTACATCACCTCACATCACAACTTCATCATATCGTCACTACTTTGAAAAAAATCTCGTATCTCAAATCAATATGTAAACCAAACTGAACTTTATTGCGCACTCAGTAAAGTTCAATTAGCCAGATTATCTATTTTCAGATACGAGCTTTTTTCAAAGTAGTGACGATATGCATTGCGACGAGGAATGCTTAGCACTACCACTAAATGATCATTTTCAGGTGCATTGCACTACTTACTACAAAATATACCCAAATCACTATCGGTGTCCCTACAACATTATTTTAATATGTTTAAAAGTCCCTTTCCAACAAAAAAAAATTCAAATACCTATATGACCGGAATTCTGAAGTAACAAACATAAAATAATACAACTGAATTGATCACCCCCTCCGTTTTTTGAAGTAAGTTATAAAGGAATCAAATCTCACCCCACTGCGCCACAAAAATCAACTTCCAAAAACTGAATGACGTGGGCTCATCAAGATTAGATTGAGATCAAATTAAGCCTTAATTTCAACGTCTATTGCGTGATTTGAAGCGAAATTTTCTTTTTCTTTGGTTCAATTCCATCTAGATGCCATGTCAATCAACGATCCAATTTATTTCATTCGCTTCAGTAAAGAACAGATGCTAAATAAAACATGCAATAATAAGAAAACCATTTTTCTCAGGGCACTCGTTTATATCTGTAGTAATGTAAAAAAGTAAACTTTGTTTGTTTATATGATGAGTCTACTCTATCCTCAAAAGGCCGGAAAAATTCCCGTAATCCTACCCTACTAATATTATAAATGAGAAAGTTTATTAAGATGTTCAGTTGTTTATATGTTTAGATGTTTGAATGTTTTTTTAGTTAATTGCGCAATAAAGGCTGAACAAACTTTGGCGTACATATGAAAAAAGATCTGGATTAAGACGACCAAAAATATTCCGGTAATACGTTCCCGTAAACTAAAAATTTAGATATTTCTCGTAAAAAGTATGTGTAATGCGGGCGAACCCACGAGTAAAAAACTAGTAATAAAACAAAACAATAATTTTGAAGTACCTTTAAAGTTAGTTACTATTTAAATAAAAACATGCTATTCAAGGGTTGGTTATTACACGTATCACTCACTGTAAATTACAACTTCACATTATCACAGCCTATTGAAGAATAGCTCCCTAGACCGTCTGCTGTCTGTTGTTCGTTTCATTATTGAAATTCTAGAAGACAGATTTAAATTTCGAAACAGCGACGCGGTCTCGGTGGCCAGTGTCTAAATATCCTAGTAAAAACACACATTAAAAAAACCGGCCAAGAGCGTGTCGGACACGCCCAAGATAGGGTTCCGTAGCAGATACGAAAAAATCTTTGCATACTAGAAATATTTTCTTACAAAAACTTAAAAACTGCTCAACTGATTAAGTTGAAAATAATTTTCCTAGAAAGTTTTTATTAAGTTTAACTAACGTGATTTTTTTTCATATTTTTTTAGACGTGCGGTTTAAAAGTTAGAGGGGGGGACACATTATTTTGAAGTTTCGGAGTGAATATCTCCTAAAATATTCACTTTATCAAAAAATGGTTTTAGCAAACCCCTACCTACACCTATCCAATGATACTCCACACTATAGGGTTAATCGAGAAAAAAAATCATCCCCACTTTACGTCTATGGGAGGTACCCTAAAAAAATTTTTTTTAGTTTTTTTTTATTTAAACATTTTGTCGGCGTGACTGATATATATATTCATGACAAATTACAGCTTTCTAATGATAAATGATAATGATAATGATAATGTTTATTATAGCACCAGGAGATTACAATCATTCATTATACTGTGGATCCCAAACTAGGCTGTGCCTGTATCTTGGGACCCGGAGTTGATATATTGACTTGACAATAACAATGTTTACTGTACCAATGCGCAATAAACGAAATTCTTAATACATACTTAATATAAAACTAAACATTTAAAATTAAACAAGATTCAAACTAATTATACTAAACGAGACTTATCACGTCAGTACAATAAAAAAGAAAAAAACACGAAATTTTAAAAACAGTATATAAGATTAAAATTGCTTCGTCACTTCCACCCTCACATTGTATAGTGAGCATGCAAATTGTGCGTGTGTGTGCGTGCGTGCGTATGTGTGTGCGTGCGTATGTGTGTGTGTGTGTGTGTGTGTGTATATGTGTGTGTGTGTGTATATGTGTGTGTCAGTTAGTGTATGTGTTCTAGTACTAATAGTCTCTGAGCTTAGCCGCGGACGGACAGACAGACAGACAGACAGACATGGCGAAACTATAAGGGTTCCTAGTTGACTACGGAACCCTAAAAAAGTAACTTAATATTTTCACAAGATAAAAAACGATTTTTAATTAAACATCTTGTACAAACTTAACCACGAACGAGGCATCGTCTGCCTGATTAAACCCTGTTTAAGCCAACGCGACTATAAAACTTTAAGTTAAAATGAAGAAATATATAAAGGTAGGTATTCAGAACAACACCGTTTATTCATACTGATTGCAAGTTCAGCAGACTCAGCAGTGAATTACAAGATTGACTAAAAATTTCTTCAACTTATTTCGTTAAGTATTATGAAAATAATTATGTACATCTAAGTCCAACAAAACAGAAAATAAAATATTTCGTACTAAATACAAACTGAAATATAGATGCACAGAAAAAACCCCAGAAAAAAGACCAATGCTGGGAATCGAACCCAGGTCCTCAGCATTCCGTGCCGTGTGCCATACCCCTACACCACCACTGGTCTAGAGATTAGACACGAATCTTTCCTATACATCATACATTACAGTCTGCTAAATCATCACCTTATGCAGTGACAAGCGCACATCTATGTTACACCCTCTATCGAGAGATTTTAACACTCCTTCGGAACTAACCGCTCACCTGGACAAGAGATAGCGCTACTGTGCAACTTTAAACAAGTTAGCTATGAAGTATCTTTTTGTACCGTAAAAGTAATAAAAAAATGAAGTTGAAAAAATAAATACAAAAAGATACTAACCTTAGCTAACTTGTAGAAAATAAAATATTTTGATCTATTTTATTTAAATCAGATAACCATATTTTTCGCTTTTTATAAAACCCCGATTTTTTTGTTGCAAATATTTCTTATCAGTTTCAAATTGTTTTATTTCAAAAATACGTTATTATGATAAAAGACAAATTATAATATGCATAGTATTGCGTAGGTATTTCACCTTAAGATCATATAATTCACATTTTCACTCACTCACTCATTTCATTCATTCACTACTTTTTTTGCAATCAGTACTTTATGTAGCTGTGTGTGTAATCATTCGCCTCAACCTCTTGTGGCGTTACCTATATAAGCTGTTGATGATATCCTCACATACAAACGTGTGCGCGTTGTTAATCCTTATTGTTCTTGTCTAAATGAACATAACAACGTGCGTTGCCAACGCATTGATTTAAACAGGGTGTTTCTAATAAATCTACACATAAAAAGCCCAAAGCATTATAATCCGGGTTTGACGATCGCACAATACGTTAACGCGTTACATTGTAATTTAACCTTTCCATGATAAAAAATACAAAGGCCTTGGTCCGTATTCAAATAAGCTGACCGAAGCGTTGCCGGTATTTATTTTATTCCTTGTTCTTTTTGGCGCTTATGCATTAAAACATGCAATCGCCCCGTTCAATATTCAACGAGTTTAAATTGTGTTCCTGCTAGTTGGTAAATAACGGACGAAGGAATGTAGCGGAAACATTGAGTTTGCGTATAAATGAAGAAAATACACAAAACTATCCATTCGTGATTCCTTTCCCTTTTTCAAAACCTACTCAAACCTTACTATTTGTTGCAGATGTTCAATAATATTTAAATCAATTTATATTTAATACACACTCAGTTGACCGATAACCTCACATAACCGATAACCGTTGGGGTAGACGAGTTCTTGAGTGGAGACCACGGATTGGCAAACGTAGCGTGGGACGTCCTCAGACTCGGTGGAGCGATGATCTTCGCAAGGCGGCTGGCAACAGCTGGATGAGAGTGGCCAAGGATCGTGCTCAGTGGCGTGCATGGGAGAGGCCTATGTCCAGCAGTGGACGAACATAGGCTGATGATGATGATGATGATGACACACTCAGTCTTAAAATTGACAAATTGATTGTGGGATTTAACATTGACTGATTCATTGACTCAGATGATTGGGCAACTTTTCCTATTATCTCGCCTCGTTTGTCTTTCGTTCAATTCTTATTTCGTCTGATTCTGTACTCGTCTTCGTCTTATTCGCTATCCGTCACTATCTTATTTGGTCAAATTCTGCAACTTGTCTATCTCTTAATACGTGTTATTCGTTTTTCGTCACGGTCTTCCTTGGACTCATTCGTCGTTCTTCCCTTTCGTTTTTTGTCTTATTTACTTAGTCGCCAAAATTATTTCGATATATTCGGTGCTGGTCACATTCGTAATTAGTCTCTTTCAGTTTTGGTCGCATTCTAGGAACGTGACGTTCGTTTTTCGTCTCATTCATTATTTGTTGCTTTCCATACAAACAGCGTTAACGTGTTCCACCCCTAAATGTTAACCGAATTCGACCAATTTTTGATGTGGTCAGTAGGAACAAAAACTAGGTCTGTACGTTTCATTTTTTCCAATAGTACCTATCAATAAATTTTAGACAAAACTAGTTTTGGGCATAATTTCTTTATAATTAATAAATATTTTGAAAAAAACTAAACATGCGGACATAGTTTTTGTTTACGTTTGAGAAAAGCACTATACATAGGTATCTCGGCGTGAAAAGGGATTGCCAACCTCGTATCCCTATCCGCTGTCTAAATCTATTTGAATAGCGAATGAGACGAACAACGAACGGGACGAGTAGCGAATGTGCCCAAAAAAGAAAGAGACGAATTACCAATGAGGCCGAAAAAGAGAGATGAAAGAAACGACGAGGGAGACAAACAAAGAATATGTCCAAGGAAGACCGCGACGAAAAACGAATAAGACTTATTAAAAAAGAGTCAAGTTACAGAATTTGACATAATAAGATTATGACGAATAGCGAAGAAGACGAATAAAGAATGAGTGACGAATACAGAATGTGACGAAATAAGAATTAAACGAAAAACAAATGAGGCGAGATAATAGGATACCAGTTTGAGTGGATAACTCTGTGAATGTTACTGAGGTTTTTTTTTGTAAAATCTTTACATAAGTACGTTTATCTTTATTCAAAGTGTGATTATATGTTTAATGAAATATTCAGATGAAAAACCTTTAGAGCGGTATTCAGTCAAACTGACCCACTTTTTTTATTTTACTTTATTTGAGTATACGAATATTTATTATTATTATATCTGCCTGCCCTGGGACCTCAAGCTTCGTAGTTCAGGTTCTCTAACCACTAGGCCATCCAGTCGTCAACTCTTCGATCATTGATTGGTCAAATATTGATTGAACGGGACATTATTCGAGTGTTTCAACCGAAACGACTGTAGATTTTGATAGCGTTTTCTATTATTTAGACAATAGAAATAGGTACTGTTGTCGAAGCGCTCGTGGAGAGGCTGGGTTCATGCTTGAGACTTTTCAATAATTTAAAAACACCAAGTGTACTTTACTACATTTATTTGACGCCATGACAGATGGGAAAGTCAAAGGGCAATAGTGCCAACTTAAAAATTTTGTGTTGGGGTTACACCACAAAATGTATCCACGAAATTAATTCAGAACACACGCTTGATTAACGCTCCAAAGCTACTTAATTTGCAAAATACTCTGTTTAATTTTAAAACCACTTCTAGGCACAACCTCGCGATGCCCCTTGAATTAGTTCTCATACTAAATGTAGGTATAGAAACGTCGCGATCCAAATCAGACAGAAGAGACGGGGCGGGGACGCAGCCTGCGAACAAACGACGCGGCCCTGTTCCACGTCTCTCCTATGTGGCTTGCGCCCTAGAGCCCCTTTAAAAGACTATTCTCTACAATTTGACACTTTTTTCCAGGTACTTAACAGCATTGCGCGTGCGACACGCTCCTGAGTTATCCGATTGCGACTCGGCGTGCGTACACGTTCACTACTGCGCAATAACCCGCGCAGACTACCACGAGTTCCGCGCATGCGTCCGCAACCCCGCATCGGCGCTGGCGTCGCGCGCGTCACACAACTCAGCCGCCATCTTGCTGTACGCCATTTTGATTTTGATTTCGTCGTAAATTATGGTAGGGACATTTTTTCCTGAAAACATAGATTTTTTACGCTACAAGTGTCAGACACATAATCTGGAACTTTCTTTGAATATTTTGGTATCTAGTTAGAAAATTAGCGAATTAAAATAAAAAAGACACTTTTTAGAAAACAACTTCTTACCTTTTTTTAGGTTACTTTTGAATTATTATTTTCAATGAATTCAAATTCAAATCGTGTTCTTTGCATACCTTATTCGCAAGAAATATTTGAACAGGACTTTCAGAGATTTGATGGTACGAAATAAAAAAACTGGTACAGTCAATCGCAAGTTCGCAACAATATGCGTCCAATCCAACGGCTCAAAAATGTGTGTAGCTTTATTACGCTGACTTTAAAATGAGACTAAAGAGAGTTTAGTACACATTTTTGAAAAGGAATGATAACACTCTTACACGTTTTGACTGCAGGCACTTTCTTTGAATATTTTAGTAGCTAGTTACAAGTCTACCCGTAACAACTGCTGAAATTTACTATTTTGATTCAGAATTTTAATAGTATTTAAATAAGCTGGGTACATTTTAACAATTGATGCCGAAGGTTATTACAAATCCAAAAAATACAATTTTTTTCGTTAGTGGTACTTTGAAAAAAAATTGTATAAAAATGTGTACATAGTTAAATAGCTTTAGTTTTGATAGTACATGCATTATAATATATATTCATTGATGTAACTAGTCATTGTTTATATAATGGTTCTCGTCGCTATTTGATTGTGATATATAGAAAGGATTGTATATAGTGATAAGTAAATCAGTGTAAGTAAATAAATCAAGATAAACTTGGATTTTATTTGCATTATGGGTTATGGAATACCTTGTAATTTAACCTTTTATTAATCCAAAAATTAAGTAAGTATAGTAAAGTAATAATTCCTGATGTACAGTCAAAAACCATCCATGCCATCGCGTGAAATATATGCAAACATCAACAGTACGGTTATTAACAGCATAAAGTTCTACAGATATTTTAGATTCCTTGGTATCTGATATATATTTATGACTTGGGTTGGGACTTTTGGATGCTCGACGTGGTTCTAGAATCCACGGAGTCGTCATTATGTTAAAATATTTTTTTCGAAGTCAAAGTCAAAGTGTAATAACCTAACCATAAAAATTTCATTTTTAATACAAGCTTTTTTTGCCGACTGTACTTGCATTGTCACCCAAACTACATTTGCATACCAAATTTCAAGTCAGTGCTATTAACTGCGGAGACGATCCTGTCTGGAGTACCAGGATGTCACTACTAGATTATTGTATTGTCACGCGATTTACATAAGTGGTCCAAGTTTCAAGTCAATCTGACTACTGGAAGTTGGTAAAATTTAGCTTGCAAGATTCTATTACAGACAGACAGACAGACAACGGGACAGGTGAAACTAAATAAAAGCTTGTAAAAATAAAGCATTTTATTAGATGTCATACATGATTTATGCTGTATGATAAACACGTTACCTATTATAACTGCAATTAATTAATTTTATAATAAATATATTAAACACAAGTCACAGTAGTTCAAAGGTGACGCGATATGCATATACATATACAATTTACTTAATTATGCATCCTCTTTGATAGGCATTTGTGTTGTGATAATTTAATTGCACTATATTATAATGTGTTTATTTTACGATTTATCAACTTATCATAGTATCTAATATATCGTTTTATTTTTAGACTTTGACTTTGACTTTGAAAAAAATATTTTAACATAATGACGACTCCGTGGATTCTAGAACCACGTCGAGCATCCAAAAGTCCCAAGCCTATTTATGACCTTGACTGTACCTCGGCGAGTTCCCGGATTTAAGTGGCAGTGGACAGAGCAAATAACGTAGGCACAAAAAATAGCCAAAAAAAGCCTTTCCATAGCATAGATTGCTCCCGAATGCCGGACAAAATCCCATGAATCACGCTTTGGATTCATTTTTAGTTTCATCAGATTTTTTGCCAAAACAGAAATAAACCCAAACTATAATTTACCGACACCGAAAGATCAGTCGGACACTATCTCCGTTGCTCACACTAAAAACACTGCTACTCTTACCCTCACGCTAATATTTCAGCAAATACGCTAAGTGGAGTGCTGCGAATGAAGAATACAAACGATTACGGATCAAGACAATTGAAGGTAAAGGAAAAAGTAAGGACAATAATTACTGAGATTTCACTTGAAAATTAGAAGATAGAATCATATTTGAACACAGTTTTGTTCTCATAAGTGTCGATAATTTCAGAAAGATAAGACGTCAATAGAATTTCTGTTCAAAAGAACACCATCGGCTAAAGAAAACTATGACAATATAGCACAAAAGAGCAATGAAATTCCGTCCCAATATCAACAATAAAGCATTAACAAAACGCTTACGCCCCCCCATCTTATTGGAAGACCGAGTATTCTAGCAATATCCAAAAGCAACATTCATATCCGCATTTTTATATGAATATTTTTGTGAGGGCTGCCTAAACGCTCAGAAGTAGGTCGGGGCATCTAAACCTTTTTCTTGAAAGCGGAATGCGTGGCCAGTGTACAAAGACCCATCATTTTGCCGTCAATAAACCTCGCTGCGTTACTGTGTAACATATGAAAACATTGTTTTTACACTTGTTTTAGTCATAAACTAAACTGATCCAAATAAATTGCTTGATTGATGCATTAACTCGTTTTAACAATTTTCTGAGACTAAAAACACTATATTACAAATGTAAATTTTTGAGAGGAATATCAAATAAAAATAAAAAATGCAATGAAACATTAAAAACACTCGCTGCACTCGGTAATTTCAATCATATTTTGATGATGCCATAGCCTATTATCTGCATATTTAAAAATAAGAGAATTTCCGTTATTCAACGACTGAGTAGGAACTGAGATCTGTAGATTAAATACTTTTGTTTTGGTTAAAATAATACTTTCTCTGGGTGGAGTTTAAAAATTTGAATACCTTAAAACCACTAGTCTCCTTTGTGCCACAGTCAATGTCACAAGGGATTTTTTTGAGTCAATCTAACATGGTTAACTAATATTTGCATACCTCTCAGCATCTCATCTCAGCATATCGTCGATGAAACTATGAAACTGCTATATTTACGGTATTCCGTGTAACCAACAATTGCTAATGCCGCGTAACTGACTCGTGACAATTTTTACAGGAGGGCATTAAAAATCAACATTATATTTGTGTTTATTGATGCCAGACTTACCCAAACTAAAATTTGACACTTTCTTAATTATGCGGCATTAGTCATTGTTTGTTACGCGGTATTGCAGTTTAATCGACGCTTCGTATTTTGCCTAATATTCTTCAAATCTAAAAACGTCACTACGAGTGCAGATCTCGACAAAATGGTTTATAGACGTATAAGATGTATCGATGTATGAGGAAGGGTTAGGCTGCTGGAAAAAGTGGTAAAATGCTAGTAAGCATTTGTGGGTTGAAAAAGGTACTATGAAAGGATACGTCACTTCGATGGCCTTTGTCGTTTTGTGCCACATTATTCTGATAGGATGAGCGTTTCGCTTAGGGTTAGAGTATAGTTAGGTGGGTCTGAAAAGCCTGGAAATAAGCTACTTTTTTATTTTATTACAATATAGGCTATAGTTACGGGCATTTTCAATAAAAAGTGTGCCGTTTACTTTTTATAAATGAGGAAAGTTTGGGGCTTTCTTATTCAAAATCACAAGTACTAATCATTTTAAAGTTTAATGTTTATTTATTATTATACCGTTTCTTGCCCAAATAAACATTAAACTGTAAAATGATCAGTACTTGTGATTGTGAATAAGAAAGCCCCATAATTTCCTCGTTTATAAAAAGTAAACGGTACACTTTAAAAAAAACACGTACAGTGGAACATAGAACCTCCTCCTTTTTTTGAAGTCGGTTAAAATTATACATAGGCCCGCAAGTACGCCAAAAAATACAATAAGTAAGCAAAACATGGGAAAAAGAGAGGCCATTAAATAAATAAATAAATACTACTAAATAAATAATAAATAAATTTTGACGACCACTTTAGCCTAGTAAAGTTGCCCTGCCTACGACGCAACAGGTCCTGGGTTCGAATCCCGGTAAGGGCATTCATTTGTGTGATGAGCACGAAAATTTGTTCCTGAGTCATGGATGTTTTCTATGTGTTTAAGTATTTATTTATCTATATATAAGTATGTTTATCGTCGTCTAGTACCCATAGTACAAGCTTTGCTTAGTTTGGGACTAGGTCGATTTGTGTAAGATTGTCCCCTAATATTTATTTATTTATTTATTTTTATTTAAATAGTACTATAAAAATCTAAATAACAAAAAACCTGATATTTTAATAAAGAAAAAAGTATGTCCATGTTTTGAGTGTGTTTTATGCCTTTTTTTCATACATTTTATATCGGCCGTCACAAAACTTACACAAAAAAATTGTAAAGCAAATTTAGGGGAATTTTGTTAACCATCAAAATCCATTGCACTCTTGATTTTAAGTAAGAAAACCCCAAAATTTCCTCATTCAAAAGAAAAAGTAAAGGTTACACTTTTTTATTGAAAATCCTCTTATGTATTAGTCGACCAAGAAATTCCTTTACAACCCTAAGGTTCAATGGAAGTACACAGCTTAAAACGTCAAAGGCTATTTTCGCTTACTGTCTCAATGTGTTTTTACTTTGATGTAGGGACTGTCATTAATGATCAGAGATCGGACGGATTGGCGTCATTGCTCGCAATAATGTGGACATGACTTCAAAATCATTTAATTAATTAAATTACTTACCTGAGATTCAATTTTGACTCCTACTGAATAAATAATCCAAAGATTTCTTATACTATAAATAAATTTATTAAGGTCAGTATTTATTTATTCCAGTAAAAAAATGCGTTTATTTATTTTCAAGTACCGATATAGGTAATTTGGTGAATATCAATGAAAAAGTATTTTTTTAAGAAAAACTAAATCCATGGAGGTTTTATATTTACAGATCGTATATTAACTAGAAAACTTCTTCATTATAAAAAAAAGAAAGTGACAAGAACTGGCATTGGCATCGTACGCATGTGTAAATTATTATCTCCGGGAATTCAAATCTAGTTTCAAGAAATAATTAATTCTTATATATAAAAATGTCACGGTGTTTGTTATCGAACTCCTCCGAAACGGTACGACCGATTTTTATGAAACTTTTTTGTCTGTACTCGGTAGGTCTGAGAATAGGTCGTAGGCTATTTTTCTTATTCTTCGCAGACGGAGTCGCGGGCAACAGCTAGTAATTTATTAATTTTGGAGTCATGTTCACATTATTGCGAGCAATGACGCCAATTTGTCCGATCTCTGTTAATGATAAAGCACTTACAGGATGTAGTGCAAAATGATTTTCCTTCGTACTTTATCGGAAAAGTTCGTATTTATCGTGCTCTCTCAATTAGCTTCAGTACCCATCTTACAGCCGTGTAGCCATCTTACATTTTTCACTTTGACATTGACATTTTGACACTAAACAATAAAGTTCCATATTTAATGGATATGAAAAAGTCACTCAATTAATACAATCATTGGTTGACAGTACGGGTGCCATCGTATTTCAATTGAGATCCGAGTTTTCCCGGTGGAAAATATTTTTGCGCTAAATCTGTACTACAGTAGTACACAACTGATATGGCTCACCGATGTACCGGCGCAGAAGACGCATTTTAGAAGCGCGGGAAATGCAATTGACCAATCGGCATGCTCAACGCATGGCGCGTTATTTTCCTGTGCCGCTATTGGTGGATCGCTGCCGCCTTGTTAGATCACGTCGCGTGCCATATTAGTTAGTGAGTGAGATGGATAACAGCTGCACTGTAATTAGCACCTTGTATATGACATAAGACTGATTTAAAGTTTGAATCGTATCTACGGCTATCATCGGCTAGTTCGTTCGTATCTGAGCGGCCGAAAAAGCACGACGCGCCATATAAAATGTGGACTACTAATACTTGGTCAACTATACGACAAAAAGTACGGGTCTATATTGGAATCCATAATAGCTTTTGTCCTAATTTCAAAATCCATAACAACTTTTGTCATAATGATCTTTTGCCATAATAACGTTTGTCATAATTTAAATCCGCTGCTGTTGTAGCTGGATGCGTCTAGCCGAGGACAGGGCGCAATGGCGCTCATTGGGGGAGGCCTATGTCCAGCAGTGGACTGTTATAGGCTGATGATGATGATGATGATGATAATGTAAATGCCATAATATTGTTTGTCCTTATATTGAATATCCTAATGCTTCTTTGCATTAATTTCGTAATTACTAATAATCATATGTCCTAATAGTCACATATCCTAATATTGGTTGACATAATCAATTTTGTACTATAATTGTTTGTCATAAAAGTCATAATATATGCATATTTGTCATAATAATTTTATACTCATCATCATCATCATCATCCCAGCCTATATACGTCCCACTGCAGAGCACAGGCCTCCTCTCAGAATGAGAGGACTTGGACCCTAGTTGTCACTCGGGCCCATTGCGGATTTATTGATGTTAATCATCATCATCATTATTATCTCAGCCTATATACATCCCACTGCAGGGCACAAGCCCCCTATCAGAATGATAATACACTAAGAAATGGGTCACTTTTTATGAAAAACTCTATACAAAATACTTTTCTGACTGCTATTCGTTTTTGTAGGGGTCGTTTTTCTATCCTAACCTACTTTTCTTCTAGCAGCGGTTCGTTTCTGTTGGGGTAGCAGTTCTAACCTAACCTAACCTACTTTTCTGGTACCGGTGCGTCACTGTTGGGGTCTTAGTTCTAACCTAACTTAATCTACTTTTCTGGCTCGCAAGCAGCTTTTTGCCAACAAGTGCACTGTTATGACATTTAATATTATGACTCGTAAGTTTTGTCTTACTATATTAGTACAAAACATATTAGGGATTTAGAGTATTAGGACATGTGATATTATGTTATGATCATTAGGACACAAGATCATTATGGTAAATGATCATTATGGCAAAAGTGTTTATGGCAAAAGTGGTATGGCATTTGAGTTTAGGACAAACGATATTATGGATTACGAAAGAGACCCCAAAAAGTACATTGGTTTTAAGCCGATAAAGTACAACTCATTTGCAGTAAAAAAGGTCATGTGAAATTTACCATGAGTGTTGACTGACATAAGAGACTTGCGACGAAATTCAATGGTGTGTGTGAAGCTTCGGATCCGCACTAGACCCGCGTGGGAACTACAGCCCAAATCCGTCGTATATAGTTGCGTATAGGCTGAGATGATGATGAAGACCAAAAACTAGGCAACAAAAAGGCTTATTTGCGGAACTTAGTTATTCAAGAAATTTAAATCTCGTAGAATAAATGAGTTTGAGTTCAGACAATTCATTTAGGTGCCTAATGATCTGATTAGGCTTTGTTTCCAGTAAAAATAGGGTCGGTAACGGTCTGAAAAAACAAGCAAATTAAGTTAAAAGTGTTTTACATGACTGAAGCTTGAAATTCGAGAAGCCGACTAAAAAGCCAATTATTTTAGGCGTTATTTTGAAATTAGTTCAGATTTTTCCTTTTAAAAATCCTTTATTTAGCAAGTGAGCATGAAACCTCTTAACACCCTAGGTAAAATTGCTTGTGTACCTACTAGCTGCTGAATTCATTCATTTATCGCTTTCCCGCGGGAACAATATAATTTTCCGGGATAAAAATAAAATTATAAAATAAATTCCACCAGAATCCGTCAAACCTTTTTAGCGTGAAATAGTAACAAACATCCATACACCTATACATCCATACACCTACATATACATCCATACACCTATACACCTAATACATCCATACACCTATACACCCATACACCTATACATCCATACACTTACATATACATCCATACAAACTTTCGCGTTTATAATGTTAGTAAGCGTAAGATGTCTGTTTGGTTTTCTCTACCTGTCGCATTTTTCAACAGGTTATAGAGAAATTTTGTGAACAGGGTCCAATTGCATAACAAAATACAAGCAAATAACTAGTATTAGCGAATTTCAATACAAAATAGCTCATACTATTAGCTTGTAATTTGTTATGCAATTGGGCCCAGGTTTGATTTATATGAAAACCCTTTAGTACAGGAAAAAAAACACAATTGTCAATCGTTCAGAATAGATGGTTGAATAAACTTTTTCTTGCCACCCATTGCTATGGTTACAAAAACTTTGTCCCTTGGATAACCTAAGCACTTTTCTATGAAACAGTATGAAGATGTCACTTGGACAGCCGAGGACATGAGAGTGAACAACACAAAAGGTTGATTCACCAATATGCATGTATAAAGGTGAAAGGATTTGCCACACTGGATGCGTTCTGCGGTCGCGGTCAGGTCAAATTGAACGCAGCCCGCATTATGTATGAACATAACAACATTGTCGGTCTCTATATATTGCGCGTGCGTGCGATCTGACCTTGCGGACCGCACGGCCAGATCGAATATCTATACAAAATAGAGACCGACAATGTTGTTCATAATTATATAATGCGGGCTGCGTTCAATTTGAGCTGACCGCGACCGCAGAACGCAACCAGTGTGGCAAATCCTGAAGTAATCACTTAACGGAATCTCTACAAGTCAACCTTTGAGCGGATGATATGGTAAACGGTTGTGCTTCATTGATATACATAGAGCTCCTTAAAGTAACATCTGAGTCAGTTACCTCAGTACTTATTCCGTTTATAAATTACAATCGAAAACAAATCGTTGCTTAAATACAAAAGCGACACAAATAAAAAAAAATGTTTTTTTTAATTGCAGAAATTGCATTTAATTACTATTTAAAATGCGGTTTTTACATTTCTTTTATTTTTTTGTGTCGCTTTTATATGCAGCAAAATATCAAAATATATTTGCAGTCACAGTTTATATGTATCCAGCGAGGTCACTCGAACAATCTAGAGCACCTCAATAAACCAAAGCTTATCTAAAAGTTACGCGTAATTAACCAGCAGCACCGTAACACGTAGAAATGCCAGCCATATAAATTATTTAGTACTGCTGTGACGTTTTTAGGTGTGGAAAAAATGGCGGCAAATAGTTAGACGCGTGGCATGAATGTTAACAGTGCTTGTAAAATTGCAGTTCTGTAATGTATAAATGAGGCATTTAGAGTCATCAATTACTATCAAACGTGGCAAATTATTATTATTCTATTTCTAATCACAAAGTGTGTGTTGCATAGTAACACTTAAAGAAGAAAGTTTATTGGTTGTAATTTGTAATAAACTTGGTCCTACCACTTACCTACATACTTATGGTTGAGATTGAAGTTGTGTTTGATGATATTCCCTTCCTGGGATGTGACCTGGTTGATTCTGATAACTTAAGGTCTACAATAAAATTACAGGTTAGGTTAACGGTTAATTTTCACCACAATATGATATTTACAAAGATAAATTCAAAAACTAGCGAGAAAATTTTAGTTAAAAAGTTTCAAAAAGATTTTAGCCAGACAGCTTTCACCTTCATAAATATCTTCATTCTAAGGGTTCTTATACATGAAACTGAACATATTCGATACATAGGAAAATAAATATAATTAGTAAACTAAAACTAATTATAACTTAAGAGGGTACGATGGCTGAGAGACTTTTGAGAAATAGGTATTTTAATGAAATGTCGCTGTCTCGCCCGAACCCCTCCGTGTCAGTACAGCGAGAGCGGGACAACTGCAGCTCAGACCGTTAATAGGCGCGTAAAATTGATCAAAACAGCATTTCGTAGTCCCCTGTTTTCTTCTCGAAAACTGGACCAATAAAATTATTTTTTTCAAAAATAATTAGAGGACAGATTTAGCTGATGCCCCTATGTTTTCCTTTTTTTGTTTATATCAGGGATTCTTTTCTGATGAGTGTCTGAAAATGACGTTGAAATTGGGCAATTTTTTCAGTTTATGAAAGCTCATTTCTTATGTTAATTGAAATATGGAAAAAAACAAAACATCTGGGCATAGCTGTGGTAGATACAGATTACACAGTAAAAAAAAATTGGCTCTAAAGCCATTATCCAGGGAGGAAACAGGGGATTACGTTTGTATGGAGAAATGGTGCGCATCGTACCCTCTTTTGATTTTAAGCCTTGTTTTGCTAGGTGTATGATTCTTTTAGTATACTTGCATTGCCATCTAGACTATATAATCTGCACCGTTAATCTAGTAGCAACCTCTGACCTGTTAATGCTAATCGTCAATGAATCAATAAAAATCAGCTGTAATTACTTCGCTAACGACTATACCTAATAATCATACGTAACTCTGGTTAGGGTTGTCACTTGCACGGTGTTAGATCCACTTTCCGCTGAATTCCACAAATTAAAGTTTACTGTGTAACTCCGAGTTAACTGCTAACCCAGGGTTAAGTACCTACTATCAAAATTTGTATAATAGTTTTGAGTAAGACATACAAGAGGACATACATTTGTCCCGTTCATAACGTCGAAATGTAAGAGGGGCTTAATATTTTAAAGTGTACTACTTCAAACTTCATGTTGTAGCGGCAGAAGCGTTATTCACTCTCCGTACGACTGACAAATATCGTCAAATGTCTGTCATACTTGCACTTTTAACTTCTAATGTATCGCCGAGCTTCAGTACGCCTCGCTTCATTTTGAAGTAGGACATTGTACACCTGAAACACAGGATTTTTTTTCCTAGTTGGTATACGTAACATGTTCCCTTTTTAAATATGTTTAGTCTATAAGTTGTTATGTTTTGTAACTTTTAGTATGATAAATAAAGATTTATTATTATTATTATTGTACTGGTTGAGTGCAAAAAAGAGGCTACTCCTACAGACTCTTTTTCAAGTCAAGTCCTGCCCAACACTAGTGCAGAACTCTCAAACTTAATCCAGGTTTAAATTTTTTTTAACTTTAGACCGTGCAAGTGGCCCTAAGGGGGGCTCGCACGTAACAGAGCTATGCAAAATGTATGAAGAAGTTATGTCTGGCAACACAAGTAAAGAAAAATCACTCAATAGATCAATTTAATACATAGTTTCATAGAAGATGAAAACGCTTATGGTACCGAGTTTCAGCCAGAGCGGAGCTCGGTCGCCCAGGTACTATTTTTTATCTGTAAAATTTGTTTTCAACCCAATTTTCTTTCGATTTGCCGCCACCTCTCCCCCGCTCGCTAGCCAAATATCTATTTGTTTAACTAGTAGTATTTTTTGTACATCGTATTTTTCGAGAAGTGGCAACCCCACCAATACATCAGCCTCGTGTTTGGTTTCCAGTCACGGTGACCGGCACTGAATCGAATTAGTACGCTAATAAAGCAAAAGGCAATCCGATTTTACGGGTCAATTTAATATGGCCGGATCGGACGCCATTTTAGATTCATGGCTGATCGTGAATATTTCAATTTGGAGCTTTTAAGAATATAGGTAAATAAATTTTGGTCGTCGCTTTGCCTTAGGGGAGATTTTAGTTTTGGGTATCACAGAGCCTCACATCGAAAATATTTAAAATCTAATAATTCAAAATCTCGCGTCACGCTGTTTGTGGCCGCACTCCTCCGAAACGGCTCAGTTTAATTATAATTTAACCGTGAATCATTAAATTTCCAATCCACACTGAGCCCGCGTGGGAACTACGGACTAAGCCTTCTTATTCTGAGACGAGGCCTGTGCCCTGTAGTCATCATCATCATCATCATCATCAGCCTCTGTTCGTCCACTGCTGGACATAGGCCTCTCCCATGGCACGCCACTGAGCACGATCCTCAGCTACTCTCATCCAGCCCTGTAGTGGGACGTAGTTAATAGACTTGGATGATGAATCATTCAAACTTGTTACATATCAAATCATTGCCTCCATCATCATCATCATCCCAGCCTATATAGGGGTTGGGCCTTAGTTCCCACACGGGCCCAGTGCGGTTTGGTAACTTCACACACACCATTGAATTTCTTCGGAGGCGTATGCAGGTTTCCTCACGAAGTTTTCCTTTACCGTAAAGCTCATGATAAATTACAAATGTAATTTCGCACATAAATTCCGAAAAACTCAGAGGTGCGAGCCGGGATTTGAACCCACGTCCCTCTGCTTGAGAGGCCATAGGTCCAACCACTAGGCTACCACGGTTTATTTCGATTATTGTCCCACGTCTTATATTATCGTCGGGTGACAAGCAAAAGTCACTAAGTACCAAATACCTACTTAAAACAAAGCTCGTATCTCAGTATGAAATTACTAACTAGATACGACTTTTTGAAGAGCAGTGACATAAATTTTAGTGAGTTTTGCTTGTCATCCGGCGATTTAAATCCACAGAACAAAATGTAACTGGTTACGAGATCAAAAACATTAATTTTGTATTCGTACGGCGCGAGCGTAGTACGATGAATAGGTAACGACGGAGGTGAAGGATATTTAAATGAGCTTACTTATGAAAGCAAATAACAGATTATGTACGCTTTGAATATTTACCGTACCTGTTACTAAGCAAGTTTACATCAAAGAACAACTTTCAATGACTTGAACTAGTTGGTAAATTGGAGCAGCCTTGCTTTCTGAAACTCGATGTAAAGCTGACCTTTGCCATCTGTCATCATCTCATCATCTCGCCCTCGCCCAATGCAGGGCACAGGCTTCTTCTCAGCATGAGAGGGTTTATGCCATAGTTCTCGTGCGGGCCCAGTGCAGATTGTGAATTTCACAACCTGCAATGGTTTCCTACACCGTAAAGCTCATGTAAACTATTTTATATCAAAAATGTTTTAATAATACACTGCTTAAAAAAAATTGTGCAAACGAGACTCAAACAGACAGTTAAGCCAAGTTACCTGAAATCATCCAATTTCTGGTTCAACTTTATACATTGGTGGCATAGTCTATTAAGTCGGCGGGAACAACGTAGGTACAGTAAGATTATTTCCACTTTAACACTCGGGACGTCTCAGTTTTAACCGTAAAGGTTCGTGTTTTCTCATACAGTACTTATATAAAATCCTAGAATTTAATCACACAACATATCCAAACCTATTTAATGTAATTAATAACAAAACTTCAGCCTAAGTATTGCACTTCCGATCTTTCTCGATGTATGTCGAGAATTGCCGAGTGCCAAAGTGGAAATAATCTTACTGTATTATTCTAACTACTTACTTACTTACTGCGTTCTTATTATTATTCTAACTACGTTTCCACCTTTTAGCACTTTGCATCTTTTACGTTGTTGCCATATGGTTCTAACTTCTTTCATACCTTGCTTAAAAAAGAAGTATTTTACGTGTAGTCTTTTTTCTTTTCAAAACAAATCTAAGTAGATATATGAACAATGTTATTTGTATACCCCGATATCAAGCGGGGAGTTTGGTAAACTACGTAAAATTAGTGATGTGCAATATCAATAAATAACTTTTTTTTTTTAATTTTTTTTTTTTTAATGATACATAGCTACAACGTCGAGACTTGTATATTCATCCGACTGTTGAAGGTGGCTTATTTGTATTGCACATCACTAATGTAAGGGTGTCCAACAAGATAGAGCGATGACATGGTTAAGGTTGCGGGAACGCGTTGGATGCGAATGGCGTAGGACCGATCTGTTTGGCGAGCCTTGGGAGGCCTATGTTCAACAGTGAACGTCTTTCAGCTGGATTGATGATGATGATGATTGTTAGGTAACGACCAAACTGGCCGTTTGATAACGGGGTCTAGTTATTGTTATTTGTCAGAAAAATTGCCCTTGATAAAGCTAAAAGTTCAAGTACAAAATTCCGAATATAACAAACGAACCGGCCCAAAATCAGCATCATCAGTATTCCGATACCGTCAAAGTATCCTTTTAAAAACAAAATTAAATTATTAAAAAAAGAATCGGACTTGTAGCAACCGAGTCACGTACAGTCCGCAGCGGAAATGTTTAACATTTTATGCGCCGTTTAATTCGAGAGCCAAAGGCAAAAAATATCTGCGCTCTTTTTGCTAACCCTAGGAGTTGGATGAAAATATTTTTCGTTTTTAGAGTCCCGTAGAAACCAATTTAGACCTAAGTAGTTAAATAATTTATTGAATCAGGCGTTACTTTGCGGAGGTCCATATTAATGAACTAAAACAATTACTTTGCTCACCCGCGACCTTACAATAGTTACGTTTATGCAAGAAATGTGCGTTCATGCAGTTCCTCCACCTCCACACTGTACGAACACACACAAATCACATAAACCCAACCATCACCACCACCAAGCTACAATGACGCGTTTCGAACTCAACCAGAGCTCATCTTCAGAGTTACCACAACCGTATGCTATGCTACCAAATGTTAAACTAACAAACCAAAACAAATGTTTTAACTTGTCACTGTAACTTCTCAAGTACCCACTTTATTTTTCTTATTCTCAAACTACCCCACAAAAATTAACTTTTATTGACATATTATAAAAAAAAATTTCAAGGTAGTTTTATAATATGTCAATAAAAGTTAATTTTTGTGGGGTAGTTTGAGAAAAATAAAGTGGGTACTTGAGAAGTTACAGTGACAAGTTAAAACATTTGTTTTGGTTTGTTAGTTTAACATTTGGTAGCATAGCATACGGTTGTGGTAACTCTGAAGATGAGCTCTGGTTGAGTTCGAAACGCGTCAGTGTAGCTTGGTGGTGGTGATGGTTGGGTTTATGTGATTTGTGTGTGTTCGTACAGTGTGGAGGTGGAGGAACTGCATGAACGCACATTTCTTGCATAAACGTAACTATTGTAAGGTCGCGGGTGAGTAAAGTAATTGTTTTAGTTCACTAAGTAGTTAAGGTTGCGGGATCGATTTGGATATGAACGGCGCAGGACTTATCTGTTAGGCGAACTCTAAGCCTAAGTATATGTACTGAAGTGTAAAAATATGGGTGCACACAACTTGCTCATAAATTATGTCCCGTAGCTCTTATGTCGTCGAATTAAGGTATAGATATATAACGATGGGAGGATTAAAATCGATACTTATTTTTGCACTTGACCGTACAGTAGTGGACAACTTTCGGCTGAAATGATAATACACACGCAATACGCAAGAACTAAAGTCACCGACATAGCTCGAAGAATCGCCAGACTCAAGTGGCAGTGGACTGAGCACATCGCTCGAAGAACTGATGGCCCATGGGTTACAAACACAGAAATAATGATAAAGAGGATAGAAGTGCCTTAGACGCGTGACCTTGGCGCCGCGCTTGTGACTTGTAGGTCACAAGCGTGCGACTTGTGGCTCAGTGCTATTTGAAACGTGGGTATGACAACAAGTGCTTTAAAATGGTGTTTTGCAGCATTAGCAATTGCGGAAACTCGTCCACACTGTGTAATTACACTAATAAGGGGATTACATGTCATTGGTATTGTATTAATTTAATGTAATAATGCGGTTTATATCAAAATACAACTTGAGAAAATATTTCATTATGAAATATTGGTTTACACGTTATTAACACGAAACTTCATATACCATTGCTACTCATGCCCATAAAAACGCAGATCGTTTTGAATTATACGCAGCAATGTAAATTAATTTTTGATAACCGTTCCGTCTTGCACAAAAGTTCGTGGTACGGACAAAAAAACAGGTTACGACTAGTACAGACATAATGCCGACGCGGCCAATAAATGGCGCCGTTGTGTAAATGTGGGTATGACTTACGTTGAGTGTTATTCAACGCTATCTCTGAGGTGTAAGGTTCATAATTGTTTGTAAGCAAAAATATTAGTAATTGTGTGCGTGATTGCGTAGTACGGTTCCGGTCTTTTGCATGTGTGCATTAACACAGTAAGTAGAGGGGATGAAGCAGCGACACGAGTTCCGGAAGAAAATAGGAACTAAGGCATTTCTATCCTCTTTATTATTATTTCTGTGGTTAAAAAGGTTCTCAAGTGGCGTCCACGGAACGGAAGACGCAATGTAGGTAGGCCTCCAGCAAGATGGAGCTACGAGCTGGTTAAGGTTGCGGGAACGCGTTGGATGCATATGGCACAGGACGGGTCTGTTTGGCGAGCCTTGGGGGAGGCCTATGTTCAGCAGCGAACGTCTTTCGGCTGAAATGATGATGATACATTTAAATTAAAAGAAGAATCTTACAAGTTGTAGCGGCCATTTTTAATTGAAGGCCGGTCATGAAGCGGCGGCTCATTCCTTGCAGCGGCACGGTCTGAAGCAGAGCTCTGGCAAGTCTCCTCCCTCAGAATATCTATATCGTTCACTGAATTTTTAAGTCCGTTTATTGTAAATACTTTTGATATCTCTTTTCAGTATACCTTTGTGTGCCTTTTCTAGCGTTTTTATTTACTAACATCTTTACGAAACCTTAAGAGCGCACCTGTACCTAAAGTTACGAGTCAAGTCAATATTATAAACTGATAAATTTGACAGGCAACTACGGAACTCTGCGTTGTAGTTTTGCCAACACTCACGGGCGGTTTTTACCGAGCTTTTAGATAATCTGTTGTAGTGGCTTGACTTTTACATCAGTTCTGTTGAGCGCGTACCTAATCGAATTGGTTTGTGGATGTGTGTATGACGATCTAGGAGACCTGTGACATCGGGTTAATAACCTTTGAGTGCGTGCTATAGTTGAGTGATTCCTTCTAAAGTAAAAATAAAAAGTTATTATTGCCACACTAAAAAAAATACAATTAACATAAAAAACACAGCAGATTAAACATAAATTTAGTATAAACATAATGTCGTATAGAAGGTAAAAAAAACAACATTTTTTTTTACTATCCTGGCATAGTGTCCCACTGCTGGGCAAAGGCCTCTTGACTTCTGGCACAATATCAGGCCAGTCCTTTTCATACACGTCCAAGTCGTCCCGCCATCTCCTTCTTGGTCTGCCTCGTCGTCGCTGGCCGTTCTCCGGCACCCACCAAGTAACTGTGAGCCCATCTTTGTGGGTGCATGCGACAGACGTGTCCAGCCTAGTCCCATTTTAGCATAGCAGTCCCAACGTCGACTATGCGTGTTTTTGAGCGCAGCTTGGTGTTCCGGATTCTATCTATCCTCTTCACGCCTAATATGCTGCGCTCGATCGCTCGTTGGCAAACCTTAAGTTTGGACTTTTGATTTTCGGTCAGAGACCACGATTGCGCACCGTAGGTTAGGACGGGCAGGATACACATGTCGACGAGTTTGCGCTTAAGTTTTACGACCGCTTTAGCCTAGTTGGTAGTGACCCTGCCTACGAAGCAAGAGGTCCTGGGTTCGAATCCCGGTAAGGGCATTTATTTGTGTAATGAGCACGAATATTTGTTCTTGAGTTATGGATGTTTTCTATGTATTTAAGTATTTTTTTGTCTATATAAGTATGTTTATCGTCGTCTAGTACCCATAGTACAAGCTTTGCTTAGTTTGGGACTAGGTCGATTTGTGTAAGATTGTCCCTTAATCTTTATTTTATTTATTTAAGTGTTAATGGAAGGTTTCCCTTCATAAGCTCTTTCATGGACCAGTAGCTCTTCCAGGTGTTTTCGACGCGTCTTTCGACTTCCTTATCTTGTCTATTACTGAAAGAGACTACCTGGCCCAAATAGATGTACTCGTCAACATATTAAATAAATAATAAATAAATAAATAAATAAATATCACGGGACAATTCACACCAATTGACCCAGTCCCAAAGTAAGCTAGGAAAGCTTGTGTTATGGGTACTAGGCAACGGATAAACATACTTATATAGATAGATACATACTTAAATACATATTAAACACCCAAGACCCGAGAACAAACATTCGTATTTTTCATACAAATATCTGCCCCGACACGGGAATCGAACCCGGGACCTCAAGCTTCATAGTCAGGTTCTCTAACCACTAGGCCATCTGGTCGTCTAAAATATAGATATTGTATTATCTGCCCATCTACCATTACCCTACGGTTCGTGCTTTTGGTCATGAGTTGGGTTTTTGACCTGTTCATCGCTAGTCCAATCTTAAGGCTTGCCGTGCTGAGTTCTTGCAGCATCAATTCGAGATCTTGGGCTGTTTGAGAAAAGAGGACAATGTCGTCAGCGGACCGGAGATTAGTTAATCTCCTATCGCCAACAACTATGCCTCTGTTTTCCCATAAGGCCGCTAAGCTTTTAAAGATATCTTCAAGGGCACTGGTGAACAATTTGGGAGACAACAACGCCTTTTCTATAGGAAAGGAGTGACCTATTTCTTTATTTTAATTAATTAAGTAAATGTAAAATAAGTTTATACCTACGATTTTGTCATATTCCTAGTTCAAGAAAAGAGTCAAAAGAGTCGAAAGAGTCAACTATGTCAAAAAGACACCACAAAGAGTCTCAACAATCACACAAAATGTTTCAATCACTTTTGCATTCCCATCGAAATCAGTGCCTTGCATGGTATAAACCGTTTACAAGGCAAGTCCGGCCGGTCCATCTTAATCCAATTACCCCATCAATGAAGGCCTAAGTGGATTACCAGGTCGGCCGGCCTAGACACGCCGCCTTAAATGGAAGTCTGTTAGTGCTGTACGCAACGAAGCAACGGGTTCAATTTAAGTTAATTTGCAAATACAGTTGATTTTAACACACTCCATACTTAACTTTTAAATTCAACACCATGTTAATGAAACTATCTTTGAAAATAATAAAAATGATTTAGAATTAATTGGAAACGTGCTATTACTGTAACTTACTCTCTGTGTACCTGTTTTCTGTATTGCTTACTATTCCTGGTGTACAATAAAGAGTCATTGTATTGTAATTTAGAATATCAAATAAACCAAACATGGTATAAATTCTTATATTGTCTGCGGCCGGTGGTAACTTTTCACATATTTCACACATTAATAATTTATAGCAACCATGGCACAGAATATTCATATGTTTAAGCATTTAACGACCGCCTTAGCCTAGTTGGTAGTGACCCTGCCTACGAAGCAAGAGGTCCTGGGTTCGAATCCCGGTAAGGGCATTTATTTGTGTGATGAGCACGAATATTTATTTTGTTCCTGAGTTATGGATGTTTTCTGTGTATTTAAGTATTTATTTATCTATATAAGTATGTTTATCGTCGTCTAGTACCCATAGTACAAGATTTGCTTAGTTTGGGACTAGGTCGATTTGTGTGGGATTGTCCCCTAATATTTATTTATTTATTTTATTTATTTATACATTTGTTTCACATGGACCCTGATAGGATATAGCATACCATTATGTAATTTTATACATTTCAAATTTTGTGTTTTTAACTCAAAAGATTTTACATATTTAAATAATCAAGAATCAAATAACTAAAAACTATATTATCCATCCATTTTTCATAACCCGTCTGAATTAATCCATATATTTCATACTAAATACAAACTGAAACATAGATGCACAGAAAAAACCCCAGAAAAAAAAATCAGTTTGTATTTAGTATGAAATGTATGGATTTCACGGGATGACCGTAAAAGTAAAAAAATTGAAGTTGAAAAAATAAAAAAATTAAAATACAAAAACATACTTCAAACCAAACTTGTTTGAATTAATCCAGTTTGTTTACCCCATCAATGAAGGCCTAAGTGGATTACCAGGTCTGCCGGCCTAGACTGCCGTGTCTTAAATTGAAGAATGTTGGTGCACACAACAAAGCATATTGATTTTAATGAACTTAGTCAATCAAACTATCGAAAGGTCACGATGCGTTTGAGAGCATATCGATCAACTAAGTATAACCATTTACCTAGCTATCATCAGCGGGTATTACATACCGAAGTACGAAAGACAGAATGTACTAAAAAATACCGAAAAGTTTTTTTCTGAAACCATAAACTTTTTAAGATTGTTATAAAACTAACCCAACCTAATTAAATTCTATTATGTTATTTCAATAAATCCTGGGAGGTTCAGTAAAAGTGACTAGGCTGGTGCAAATTTTACGCTATGTCCTTTTGGTCCTTAATTACAGTGACATTTCTGTCCTGTTCTGTGACCATGACAATTTGGTTGGGAAGCGGTCACTGACCGAAGTACACTCAAGTAAGATAAATCACGTACCAGGGTGAACCTTTTTCATTGCAATTGACAACATTTCATATTTCTAAGACTATAATTTGATTCGTTCTCTGTATACTGTTTGGAAAGAGAAAGACGCTGATAGTTTTAAATTTTCACTAGGATTATTAATTAATTTATTACAATTTTTTAAAGATGTGCTTATTCTAAAAGAGCGTAACGATAGAATAGATCCATTACTTTTGTCTAGTCTCTATTAAAATAAAGTGATGACGTAAATTTGACATTAAGGTTGTTATCAAATTTAAAATTATGACAGCTCTTTTTTCTAGCGAAAAGGGTAAAGGAAACATATCTATTCTGTGGAGGTACAGGTAAGTACACATATGTTTTTTAAATATGTTGTATTTTTTTAAATATGAAGAAATAAATTATAATAAATATTTTTTCGTGTTCAGGAGGCTCTTTCGATTCCTGTAGTAATTTTCAGGTGTTAAAAAAATGAAATGTTGTCAATTGTAATGTTGTCATTGTGACATCTGCCAAAGAAATTATCGTGAAATTGGCTGTGGAAAGATTCCACCATTTCCACTCTGGTAAGTGATTCAGTTGCGTTAACTGCAAATCAAGAACAATTCGCATTATTATTGATGCCACTGCACACACTCATAAAATACTAACATAGCTGTCTGACTGATTGATAGACTGACAGAAAATACAAAGCCTTAACTACTAAAAGCTAGATGAAGTAGAATCGAGTTCTTGAAGTGAAACTTCTAATGCGACTTCCAACAAGGTCGCGTTAAACGTTTAGCGCTACCATAGAGGGGGTATGAAAGCATTAGAATAATATGTAGTGCCGAAGCAAGTAATCTCGCATTATATACTAACGGATGCTAAAAACTTAGACAGTGCTATGCAGAACTCATACTGTCTGTGCAAATTTGAATGAGACTTGATAAAAGCGCCATCTAGTGAGTTTTTTAAACACATAGATGCATAAGTAAATTTAGTTCTTTAAATTATTGCAATAAGGTTAATATTGATGTATAAGTGCCTTTTTCATTTCCACATTACGAAGTTTCACTTCTTCCGCGCGGAGGAACTGCACGCTAGTATCATTCTCCATAATCAACGTTAGTCATAAAATGATTTATTTCTGAAACAGTATTTTCTCCAGGATTTTTTTAATTGCCATCCTATAGAATGCAGTAGGTTAGGTTTGTTTTATAAAAAATCCAAAAAAATAGGTACTAGATAACTGATAAACATACTTTATATAGATAGGTGCATACTTAATTACATATTAAACACCCAAGACTCGATAGCAAAAATTCGTATTATTCATACAAATATCTGTCCAAACGCGGGAATCGAACCCGGGACCTCAAGCTTCGTAGCCAAGTTCTTTAACCACTAGAACACTGGCTTTATATCTATTTGTTTTTTTTAACTGTCTAGAAAATAAAATCGTTATATATACCGATATTCAAATTTTATAAGTCAAAATTTATGACTCAAAATACTCGGTCTTGACATATAAAATTTTATAGCGCTACCATAACTCTAAAAATTGATAGTTTTATGCATTTATAGCGGTTTTAGAGCTAGATATGTTTCAATAGATTTTTTATTATAGTGGGTAATATTTATTGAAACATTTTAAAATCACTTAATTTATTTATTTAGAAACAAACAGTCTCTACTTACGAGGGGCGTTCAATATAAAGTGAGAATGAGATGCAAACTATTTTAATATTACGAAATAAAATACTGGCCGGTAAAGCTAATCTATCTAGCTGATTGCTATGAAAAAAAAAACTAACTGTCTTTTGTTTAAAAAATATACGGTAATTTCTTTGCAATGCTATTGAGTACGTTAGCGAAAATGGACAAAATTGAACTGCGCGCCGTTATCAACAACTTGTGTTTGAAAAATTTTTCTACGGACAAAGTCAATTTGGATTTGCGGGACACTTTAGGGTCTAATGCTCCTCCGTATTCGACAGTCGCACGTTGGTGCGCCGAATTTAGACGTGGAAGAACATCGACAATGGACGACCCCCGCTCCGGACGCCCTACTACAGCAGTAACTGAAGAAATTGTGAAAAAAGTCGAAAACTCAGTTTTGGCGGATCGTCGTGTCACGGTTCGTTTTATTGCTGAAAATGTAAAGATTTCAACGGGGAGCGTGCATAATATTTTACATGAACGCTTGGGTATGAAAAAGGTATCTGCGCGTTGGGTACCAAGAATGCTTACTGACACGCAAAAACAAACTAGACTAGAGATTTGTCAAGAAGCTTTGAACCTGATGCAGCAAGACCGGGAACTTTATTTGGCGCGATTTATAACAATGGACGAAACATGGCTCCATCATTACGACCCAGAAACGAAACTGCAGTCTATGACATGGAAAAGGCCATCATCTCCAACTCCGAAGAAATTCAAGGAGAGCCCATCTGCCGGTAAGGCATGGGCTCTGTTTTTTGGGATGGTTAAGGGGTATTAATGATTGAGTATCTCGAGCATGGAGCCACTATTACGGGCACATTATACGCCAAACAAATAGCAACATTGCGCAATGAGATCCGCGAAAAACGGCGAGGTAAACTCTCGAAAGTTGTGCTGTTCTACCAGGACAATGCCCCGGCACACAAGTCCGCCGTTGCAATGGCTGCAATTCGTGATGCTGGGTTCGATATCCTTAAGCATCCTCCGTATTCACCAGATCTCGCTCCCAGTGATTTCTACCTATTTCCGAGATTGAAACAATACCTGAGAGGCCAGAAATTTGAAGACGACGACGCGGTAGTCGCTGCAGTACAAGATTTTTTAAGTACTCAAGATGAGACCTTTTTAAAAATGGAATTTTGGAATGGAATGAAGTGTATTATGCTAAAAGGTGACTATGTCGAAAAATAAAATGACATTTAGTAAAAGTTGTTTATAACATACTCATTCTCACTTTTTATTGAACGCCCCTAGTATATAGTTGTATGTAGTACAATTAGATTTTTATGAATCATAAACTTACAAATAATAATAAAATAAAAATAAATAAAATAAATATAATAAAATAAATAGATGTGGTACATCATTTCTTACGCCTTTCCAATGTAATTTGGAACGTAGGAGTCGTAGCGTCTAATAGTTGCGATGGATGTTACCACACTCCACTGTTGGCGTATGTAAGCGATTAAGTATTTCGGGGGAGTCGGTTGGATGCGACGTGGTTCAATTGGTAGAACACCCGTTGGGGCGCATACCCGGGAGACGTGGGTTCGAATCCCGCCGGCGCACCCGAAAAACTTTTTCGCTTTTAAATAATCTTAGATTCGGTGAGCAGCCGTACTGCTAATAAAATAAATAATACATAAACTTACAGTTTCATAGAGAAAAAATATTGAAAACTTACATTAAAACTAAGGTAAACCACCCAGCTACCGCCCCCGCGCCAGCGATCGAGAACTCCAAGAAAAACACTATCAATCGCCAACCAGTACATCGCCCGTGCCTATACGTAAACGCCATTATGCGTAAACGCGTAGCATCTCTGTTGCAGCGAGTGCGTGGCAGCGCTAATACCATCCTGGCAACTGTCGCCAACAGGGTAGATGGCCCATTCCAGCAGGGGTGGAGTGCCAAGCATCTGCCTTCTAGTTTAAGTTAGTCTGTACGTATATTGTTACTAATATAGTCAATAAGGGTCTTTGTTACTAACACATTATGGATGCAATCTGAATTAAGAAAGAAAGAAAGAAAGAAAGAAGACATTTATTCACTTTTACAAGACACACATACAAGAAAGTACACACAATTTCACACAAAAAAAAAAACAAAGATAACATACAATGAAGTAACAAACATGTACATACACAGCTCTGCATGTGTGTCCCCGCAAAAGTGAAACGGTCGCTGACTCAGCATTATGCTGAGGCGTTAGACGCCTGCAGCGCTGATTTTCTGTCAGAACCGTCTGTGACTCATGGAACGATACACAAATATACTATAATAAACCACTTACTTATATAGAAATAAATTAATAAAATGATAAAGAATTGATAAATAGTATAGATTTATTATAGAGTAGCATAATAGGTTAATAAGTAAATAAACAAATTAAAATAAAGAAAAAGTAAACGAAGAAGATATGTTTAAAAACAACAGTCTGGTATAATCAATGTGTGGGTGCTGGTTTTTACGGATAGGATTTTTGGAGCGTTAAGAAGTGATCCTTCAGCTTGCGCTTGAAGGTGTACCTACTTGACGCTCCTTGGATAGGGGGAGGAATATCATTCCAGCACTTAGACGCCGCGAACTCAAAACTTCCACGGAATGCCGCGGTCTGGTGTTTAGGCACAAGAACCATAGCACTCCTGCGCTCACTCTTCGACCAAACAATTTTATTGAAGAGGTACAATGGTGTCCTGTAGCGTCTCACACCGAACAGTAAAGTAGCGAGGTGCATGCGCCTGCGTGCAGGCATGTTCAGCATGTTAGCGGCGTTCAGGTACGGAGTGATGTGGGACCGGGGAGGGACACGGAAACAAAAGCGAGCGCATGCGTTTTGCACTCGCTGTAAAAGCCTCTTGGAACGACCAACAATGCAGCCGTTATAAACAACATCACAATAGTTTAATCTGGACAATATAAGCGATTCACAAAGGTTAACACGCAAATCAACACTAAGGTAATCGCGTATATTGTACAGAATCTTGAGGCGGTAGAAACAGTTACTCACAACTTTTAGGATGTGGTTCTCAAAGCTCAGCTTGCCGTCCATAAGTAGACCAAGGTTATTGGCTTCTACCACCCGTTCTATTGGTTTACCCATAACGGCAACATTCCCGGTAGTCAGAGCATCAATAGTATTCCGAATTTGATGCCTCGATCCAAAAACTACATACTTCGACTTGCTGGGGTTGAGGACTAAACAGTTCCTCTCCGACCAAGCTGAAATACGATCGAGATCTGCGTTGATGGCGTCCACAGCAATAGAAGTTTCCGACGGTGCGCAGGAGACATACAGTTGCAGATCGTCTGCGTAGAGATGGTATCCACTGCTCTCTATACTGCTGACAATATCAGAACTGTACAATATAAAGAGCAGAGGACCCAGTATCGAGCCCTGCGGCACTCCCCGTATCACAGGGCAAAGAGAGGACCGCAGAGCACCACCATCCACCCCACGCAATACGATAGTTTGCGCACGGTCAGTCAAATAACTGCTAAACCATTTTATCGCCGTGACATCAAATCCGTAATACGACATCTTAGACAATAGCAAGGGAACGCCAATGCAATCAAAAGCCCTGGAGAAATCTAAAAGCACTAAAATAGTACTTTTACCAGCATCCCTAGCCTGCAAAATATTATCGACTACATCGAGTAACGCAGTAGCTGTCGATCGACCCTTAAATGATTATTATTATTTTTATTATTATATACACCCGCCCGTACATAAACACAAATGTCTAAACCAAAACAAATACGACAAAACACAGCCTACCCAAATACCCAGTCTATCACTTTATAAGATAATTTACATAGAATATCTAATTTAAGCCATCTAAGAGCGCAATGAGCGCCGATGCAAGAGTCGAAGTGGTCGCCATGACCGAAAACGGTCAGATCATTCATTCATTCAAGATTATGTATGTATATTTTAATGTATATTTTTATATGAATCCCTATTTCCCTTAGTCATATCATAACTTTAGACCGAGTTCATTCATCTTTTTTTTAAAAGATTTCTAATGCTTTGTAGGAGGTTGTTACGAAAAGAAATCCTACAGTACCTCTGAGTTTACACTAGTTTAGTTAACGTGACTGCACTCGCTAGCGACAGAGTAAATTATTTGTATGGAGAATTGTACAGCGCCTCTAGCGGTCACTTACGGAAGTACAATTCTCGTTAGCGAGTACGGTCACTGTGAACTAGTGTAAACTCATGGTAGAGGTACACAGGATAAGGAATAAACGGTATAATAATATACATATTCGATTCACAGTAACCTTATCTCTTACTTACTTGGTATTTGGCATATACCTCCTTTTAGTATCACAGAGTGTAGAGAGCAGCAGGAGTTGTCCACACATTTTATTTTTGCGCGGACAAGGTCACGGGAAAAAGTTAGATAGAGTTAATGAAAATAAAGCACGAGATTGATGTCTTGTGTTGTTGTAAATAAATGTATTTTCTTTCTTTCTTTTCTTTTAAACAACTTTTTATAGCATACTTTATCTCAAGGTACGTCACCACTTCTGCCATTTACTTTGGTCAAACGTCATTGAAAAAAATCTTTTTAGAAAATATATAAGCACGGAAAAACTCTCGACAAAGTCTTTTAAGACGGAGATACCGATGGCTTAAACCTTTGAAATTATAATTTCTGGCAGTTTTTTAGAAACTCACGCACAACTAAACCTTTCTCCACCAATATAATTAGTCATTGGCTGCCACAATTTTGACAGAAGAAAACCGCACGTACCACGCATTACCATCTGATTTTCGTCGACATTGGCAAAATACCCCTTCCTAAGCTAGCAAGGTTGAAAGCCAGAGAACAAAATAAAACAAAATCAATGAAAAAAACCCTTCAATCATAATTCTAAACATTTTCCAACCCTTTGAAATCTGTATTCGGAGTCAAATTCCCTTATAACGGCTATAGACAAAGACATAACAAGGCAAGCTGATACGCCAGACACGAGATCTCTCGGCTAACCAGTTAGCGTGGAGTGCGAAAGACGTGAATTTGTCAACGTCTCGCGTCAAATAGCAGCCATTAACATCCGTAAAGGGAGACGTTGAGACGATTGTTGGGGGACACAGGGCTGGGCAGGACGGGGGAAGAGGCCTTGACGTTTGTGATGTTTATCTTATCTTGCTACAAGCTCTACGAGCTTGGTGAAAAATAAAGAACGAAATACTTTTACTATAACAAATTACGACGCAATTCCTAGGACTAGGGATCTTCAAAACGAGCCTGCTCTTTTCTCAAAGGACCGATAATGCATCCGTAAGTCAAATTATGTTATGGATGTCTTAAGGCGGCGATAGTTGCTTTCCATCAGGTAACCCTGCTCGTTTTCCCCCTAAGATTTTTTTTTTATGTTAAAGAGGCCAGACAAACGAACTAGTGGGTCACCTGATGTTAAATGATCACCACTGTCCATAGACACCCATAGATAATTATATTATAAAAAAAACCGGCCATGAGCGTTTCGGACACGCCCAGGATAGGGTTCCGCAGCCGTTACGAAAAAATCCTTACGTCTTTACTATTAATTATACAGTCAGGCTAATATTTACTCTTTTTTAAACTGCTAATAGTTCTCAAGAAAACTTAGCCGTTATAGTTTTTCTTGTTAATTTGACATATATCCTGCCATCCTGATTTTTTTCAAAATTTTTATACCAACAGTTTAGCTTTTAGAAGGGGGGACGTTCGATTTTAACAAAAAAATTCTCTTCAAAGTTGAATATTTCGCAAACGAATCACTATATTGAAAAATCGTCTTCACAATCTTGGAATGATTTTAATAGACCTATCCAACGATACTCCACACTATAAGGTAAAGCGAGAAAATAAAATCACCCCCACTTTACGTCTATGGGAGGTAATCTAAAATTTTTTTTTTATATTTTTTTTTTTCACTTTTCAGCTTTCTAGCCGTAATAGTCTCTGAGCTAAGCCGCGGACGGACGGATGGACAGACACACATATGACGAAACTATAAGAGTTCCGTTTTGCCATTTGGGCTCCGGAACTCTAAAAAGAGTAAATTGCGTTTGAATTACTCTTCACAGTCATTGTTTTTACACTATTTCCTTTCTTCCTATTCGTGATTCTGCGCAATATGGATTACATACAACAGCAAATAATCACATCCGTTTATTCTTTACTATAGTAGCTCAATAGACAAAGAAAATAACTAGGTTTACTCCTGCTGGTTCGTGGTGAGGCACCTACTTCAAACAGGGAAGAAAGTTACTTTTATGGTGTTTTGTAGTCGTTGAAATTTTCATTTTTTTTTTTGCTTCTTAATTTCTGGGTGTTTTTGTAGGAACTTTGAAAACTAGCTGTTGCTCGCGATGCTGTCTGCAAAGAATAGGGGTATAAAAATAGCCTACGACCTATTCTGAGACCTACCAAATATAGGCAAAAAAATCATAAAAATCGGTCAAATGGTTTCGGAGGAGTTCGATAACAAACACTGTGACAAGAGATTTTTATATATTGGAAAGATTAGAAGAATAATAGTTCGGAACCGTAAATTGCACGTGCCCTGCGCTTGGCCGGCTTATATGATTATAAAGTGATATTTTTTATCTTCCCTCAAAAAAGTGACAATCGCCGCAGTAGATAACATGACCATGACTGAGTTTTAACGTCCCACGTTCGTCAAACGTCCAGCTCTTGTGTCCCCAGTATTTTGTAATGTGCGTATCCCTGCGTTATTCCCGCGATCCCACCGGAATGATGGCGTCTTTATACGAAATAATGTGTTTGTTTGACATTGCAGTGCTTAATGAAAATAACGCCATTGGCAAGTGTGAATTTTGGCTTTTACAACTCCAATTCCCTTGATGGCGGCACTTGAAACCAATTCAGGGGTGGGGACTTTTTGTGTCATTGAATATACTCAAAGGGTAAAGCGACGTTATGTGGATGATAGGGTCATAATTAAGGCTCCAACGTTTGATGGCGAAAGAGAGAGAGAAAGAAAAATTTATTTACGCACATTCGGTAAATAAAAGAAAATACATTTAGGAGGAGAAGACAAATAAAAAACATTGAAAAGTATAAATTGGATCTCACTCGGCATAATGTTGCGGCACCTTTGCCTAGATACACAGGTAAATGCATCATGTTCATCATCGCCAGCCTATACACGCCGTAGTTCCCACACGAAATCAGTGCGGATTGGGAACTTAACACACATCATTGAATTTCTTCGCAGGGGCAAGTTTCCTCGCGATGTTTTGATTCGCCGTAAAGCTTATGGTAAATTTCCAACGCGATTTCGCATAGGTATATATACCGAAAAAGCCAAAGGTGCGAGCCCGGGATTGAACCCACGGCCCTCTGCTTAAGATGGCATAGACCAAACCACTAGGCTGCCACGGCTTTTTATTTAAAGGGTAGAAGGGTTATATGGATGATAGGGTCATTAGGACTCCAACGTTCGGTAGGTATCTTTTGCATGTATACGGGCAAATTCATCACCATTATCCCAACCTGTTCACATTCCACTACTGAGCACATGCCTCCTTTCAGAATGAAAGGGCTTGGGCCATAGTTCCCACGCAAGACTTGCCGATTGGGAACTTCACACACATTCCAAATTGCATTAGAAAGCCATAAGAAACTGTGTATTTTTTTTATCGAATATTATTTGTTCTATTCCGCTCTCTCTTAATGAAAGCGTACCCTAAATGACTTGAATTCCATTAATTTCATTAATAGGCTCAGTAATCGACGTATTAAAGAGGGTTGATTGTAGATATGGCCTTGATGAAGCTTCAGGAAAGCTTTTATTAGGAAAATCTAAGTTATCCTAGGAAAGTAGTAGGCGAAAGACCGAAGGGATGAAAAATGATACGTTGCTGGCTTTAATCCGCATACGCGTAAGCTATTGGGACTGACAGTCGAATTGAAATTTCAGGATAAACCACAATTTCCAAAAAAATACAAGAGTGCGCGATTAGCAGCCGCTGCGATGTGTGGGTCAGAGAAGAAGGGCTACGGATTAGCCCGAATCATATCGAGCTACACAGTCGATCATAGACGTGAGTTATCCGTATTTTTCATAATCATTTTAGCCAAACGACGTCCACTGCTGAACATAGGCCTCCCCCAAGGCTCGCCAAACAGATCGGTCCTGCGCCATCCACATCCAATGCATTCCCGCCACCTTAACCAAGTCGTCACTCCATCTTGTTGGAGGCTTACCTACACTGCGTCTTCCGGTTCGAGCTATGTCCGTGACTTTAGTTCTTGCGCAGATTTCATCATTTCCAATGCGATCCCGCAGAGAAACTCCAGGCATAGCCCTCTCCATCGCCCTCTGAGTGACTTTGAGCTTTCTTATGAGGGCCATCGTTAGCGGCCACGTCTCAGTGCCATAAGTCATCGCTGGCAACACACACTGGTCAAAGACTTTTGACTTGACACTGCGGTATATTGGATGACTAGCTTTTCGTCCGCAGCTTCGCCCGCGATAAATTAATTTTCCCATAGGAAAAGGTATTTTCCCGCGTTAAAAATTAGGCTAGTCACTCAGTGATGATGTAACTTTCTAACGGCAAAAGAATTTTTGAAATCGGTCCAGTAGTTTCGGAGCCTATTCAATGAAAACAAACAAACAAACAATCAAATCTTTCCTCTTTATAATATTAGTATAGACAAGATGTCATTCTTCATTAATGCTGAATAAAAAAAGACCCGTGCCAAATTTTGTCACTAAATGGTTGAGGTTTAATAGAGGATAGCTATGTTATAATGCAAGTTACGAGTGCGGCAGCCTAAAAATCGTCGACTTTAATATCCCCGTCCGAAACAACTAAATAATTATTTCCAAAAACTGTCGCCAACCGCACATTTTTCAACCCAAAAAAGCCACATCATTCATCGGGCGTTGACATAACGTAACAAAGGGTGTGCACACACGGCGCACAATTAAAACTTATCTCATTAATAAGGAGAGATTTAGGTCGCGCCCGCAGGCGGATCGTCCCGTTTTGACAGTATAGACGCGGCTTAAATATGTATGTTGTGTGATCTTGCGTCTGAAGTTGACGAGGCTTGTCAAATTTATGAGAAGGGATATATCACTGCAGTTAATATGTAGTGGTTGTTTACTACGTACAGTCAAGTAGGTCAACTCCTCCCTATACAAAGTATCATCGTTATCATCTTCGGCCTGTAAGGGCCGCCACAGACACTTCAAGCATTCGAGACTAACGGCACGAGAGGTTGGAGACGACTTCGACGATTAGGGATGTTGACACCACCAATCAAATGACGTACTTTTTATGAGCTGCCAAAACACAACTCTCCCATAGAATTTGAATGGCAATAGCAAATTATGATTATGACGTCACTTGTTCGCCAACTCAATCAACTACCTATTTATTTGTTTTAAAACATCAAAAAATCAGAGTCTTGAACGCATCCTCTAGTGCAGCGGTGAACAGTTTCGGTGAAATAACATCGCCTTGTCTGACTCCCCACTGCAATAGAAAAGGCCGATGAGGCCGAAAGGTTCTCGAGTGCCGTCCGCAGACCGGAAGACGCAGTGTAGGTAGGCCTTCAACAAGATGGAGTGACAACCTGGTGAAGGTGGCGGGAACGCATTCGATGCAGATGGCTCGGGGCTGATCTGTTTGGCGAACCTTGGGGGAGGCCTAAGTTCAGCAGTGGACGGACGTCTTTAAGCTGAATGATGATGATGAACAAAAAATCTAATTTTGCAGTTAATCGAAAATTATTCTGATTTTAAGGCCTAAAATAAAGCGTTTTTTTACTGGATTCGTGTCTTCGAATTATTTTTTAATGGCGTCACCATCCCTATTGTGTATTGAATCTGGAGTCATTGCCAACAGATTCAAGCGGTCGACCGATGAAGCTGTTGGTACTGACTGCTCAAAGTAGTCCGTCTATGTAGGGGCTAATACGTACCCCTGTCGATCACAAGCCTCTTCTCAAAATGAGGATCCACTGTTGACCAAGCGTGCGCGAAGCACCTCCATTTCAACTTAGGCAAAAATGCTTTCGTCAGTCATTCCGGATAAAAAAAAATATTAGGGGACAATCTTACACAAATCGACCTAGTCCCAAACTAAGCAAAGCTTGTACTATGGGTACTAGACGATGATAATCATACTTATATGGATAAATAAATACTTAAATACATAGAAAACATCCATAACTCAGGAACAAATATTCGTGCTCATCACACAAATAAATGCCCTTACCGGGATTTGAACCCAGGACCTCTTGCTTCGTAGGCAGGGTCACTACCAACTAGGCTAAAGCGGTCGTTATCCTCCGGATATATCCGTTAGCGGTCGGATGTCCTGCTATTCTCCTCCACAGGTAGGTACCTATTTTTAACCGATTATCGTGAAATTTCGTGCAGCTGGTTCGATATACCATGGGGACAGAAAACGTAAAAACGATCATATTAAAGCCCTTCCATAGAACAGATTCACTACAGTAGTTTTATAGGACAGATTGAAGTGAACTCAACTATACCTCGTCATACGTCAGAATGTCAGATTACAGAAACAACAGAGATGTTTGATTGGTCGACGTTTCAACCATTACATAACTATGTATGCGCAGAACATCTACAACATGTAAATATCTATTTCGTATTTTACACATGGCCCATCCCGAACTTACGGGATTTAATAATGATCTGACAGTTAAGTACCTATCTATTTATCTGAGCTACTTAGTAAGCTTTAAGTTATTCTTATGCCTCACGGTACCTTGACCAGCTTTATTTGCGTAAAAAAGGATAGAGACGTGCTATCCCTGGCGTATCGCAAAATGGAGTAAGTATTTAAACCGTGCTTTATCTCGCACTAATTGCGGTGGCAATCGCCAAGAAATATATACGAATATTTCCATATAAGTTGGTTTTAACGAATTGAGCTCCTTAGCGGACTTGCACTGACCAGATGTAACTATACAGGGGGCATCAAACACGTGATCAGAAGGAACACGTCTTAATTAAGCATTAAATTTGAATTATAATAACAGGTATGTAGTTGATTAAATGCAATAATTTTACATAATGTTCAAAATTAAATAATGCATGGTGCTCACATGGTGGTGTGGTCTGGTCACCTTACTGACAAGAAAGAGATACAAAGATAATCGTATCTCACGTGCCCCAAATATCCACTTTAACATTTCTGCCTTTATCATTTGAAGCTAACTTTTCAAATGCGATTACCACACTTCATCCGCTAAAATAGTTACAGAGGAAATGAACGAAAAAAAATACAGACTGTATTTGTTTCACGTAAGGACTACATTGTAAATGGTTATCAATTACTGAATCTGAAAAGTGGTTTCGGATTTACTAAATAAATAATAAATAAATAAATAAATAACCGACGACGTCCAGACGTATTTAGACGACCAGATGGCCTAGTGGTTAGAGAACCTGACTACGAAGCTTGAGGTCCCGGGTTCGATTCCCGTGTCGGGGCAGATATTTGTATGAAAAATACGAATGTTTGTTCTCGGGTCTTGGGTGTTTAATATGTATTTAAGTATGTATCTATCTATATAAGTATGTTTATCCGTTGCCTAGTGCCCATAACACAAGCTTTACTTAGCTTACTTTGGGACTAGGTCAATTGGTGTGAATTGTCCCGTGATATTTATTTATTATTTAAATAAATATTAGGGGACAATCTTACACAAATCGACCTAGTCCCAAACTAAGCAAAGCTTGTACTATGGATACTAGACGACGATAAACATACTTATATAGATAAATAAATACTTAAATACATAGAATACATCCATGACTCAGGAACAAATATTCGTGCTCATCACACAAATGAATGCCCTTACCGGGATTCGAACCCAGGACCACTTGCTTCGTAGGCAGGGTCACTACCAACTAGGCTAAAGCGGTCGTCTCACTAACTACATCTCCGATGTCAACTGTGTAACTCCGAGCACTAACCTAGGTTTAAGAAACTTATTGTGATTAACAAAAAAATTAAACCGCCGAAAAAACTGAAAAGCAAAAAATAATACCTTTTTTGTTTGACCTTAATCTAGGTACCAGTTTGAAGTCGGCGCCTCAGCACTAGCCAGGAGGAGTGGACCTATAATCTTCTACGTGATTGGCTTCTATCACTCCTCCTGGCTCGTGCTGAGGCACCGACTTCAAACTGGTACCTAGATTAAGGTCGGACAAAAAAGGTATTATTTTTTGCTTTTCAGTTTTTTCGGCGGTTTAATTTTTTTGTTAAAAAGTTTTTATTTTATACTTTTTCCCATCCTTGGGGTAAATTTTTTTTTCCAAATTTATATAATACCAACTTCAAGGTATACCCTATCCAATAAAAAAGAATTATGAAAATCAGGCTACTCTGTAAAAAGTTAGTCAATCATCCCCTGTTTTCCTACCCTTAGGGTAGGAATATTTTTTCTAAATTAACATGGGACCACCCTTGGGGTATACGCTTTCCAATAAAAAAAGAATCATCAAAATCCGACTACTCTGTAATAAGTTATGCGTGGTCATATAGTACAATCAGTAACTAAACAATCAATCATCCCCTGTTTTCCTACCCTTAGGGTAGGAATATTATTTCCAAATTTAAATGGGACCACCCTCAGGATATACGCTTTCCAATAAAAAAAGAATCATCAAAATAGGACTACTTTGTAAAAAGTTATGCGTGATCATACATAAAAAAAAAAAAAAACAAAAAAAAAACAAAAAAAAATATATACACGTCGACTTGAGAACCTCCTCTTTTTGTTTTCGTCGGTTGAAAATACATGGAACTGTCAATCATAAGCCAGTGTTAACGATTATATTTTTAACCCTAGATCGCGCAACCTGTCCTAATTACACTGTTCCACGTTACATTTAAGCTGTCAGTTGATCTGCTACACATACGTTAAGTACGTTGATTATACAACAATATTTACATAACACACGAACGCCATTACCGATCGTACATTATAATCCCGAATATTAATGATACGGCCGAAATTTCATTAACGAATGGAATACGTTAGTGTCTATTACATGTGTTTAATGTCATTGAGGATTATAGTCTTCTCACTTGTTCAATGTGAGTGGGTTATAAACAGTTGAAACTTGATTGAATGATCATGTACTGGAATACTTTCGAAAATACATCGTGATTTATGTTAAATGCGCCAAATCATAAAATTGATTTCTGAGCTCTTCAAAAGTAACTAAAAACACCTTAAATCCATGTCATATAGCTTTTATAAATAGTGTGTTTCAATTCATTATTTTGAAATCTTATGGAACTTTTACAATGACTGTAAACTCAATATTTTATTTAAAATCTATACATGAAAAGTTTTTTTAAGTTTGGCCTGAATGTTGATTACCAAGTAGTTTTTATCGATGTATCGGTGTTTACAGATATCAAAGAACTCACGGTGTATATATGTATTATTATGCCTACAAGTACAACACAATAACTCTTTGATGTATACCACAGTCATCACAATCCGCTTACCTAGAGCAATTGTACATTAAGAAAATTTGCACGGTAACCAATTGACGGCCTTATTGCTACAGAGCGATCTCTTCCACGGAACCTTTGAAAACAAAAAGAAGAAATAAACATATTTAAGTAGGTAGCGTTATCGTCTATATGTATGACCGTCATTATGTCAATGCTCATCGAGTTATTAAAAAAAAATTCAACAGCTCATTACAAGCCGATATCATCTTCCCAGTACAGCCGCCGCATTCACCCCATTCGTCAGATTCGTTTGCTTTCAGCGGGTCTTACGGCCTGAATCGAATGCGCTATCTCATCGGTAAATTTAGCGTGAACCGTCAACGGGCGAAACATGGGCACCGGGTAAGGACAGGGCGTTTGATACCTATCTGTTGTTGTTGCAGAACCTTTTTGATGAAACCGTTACCTATTTTTATGATTTTATTTGAATATTGGAATCTGACACCTGGCATTAAATTATAGCTGAAAAGACTATCGAAGGATTTTTGATTTGATACAAAGTGGCCCATTACGAATCCTAAAATATGACACGAAAATGGACGTGAATGAAGATCAAATTCAACTTCGCAGCGGACGAATTGCCGGTGTCGGAAAAGACAGCATAGAAGTATGAAAATCAAATACGGCTGTCACTAAAGAGCCTTCTATGCGATCAGTACATTCATTCGTCGCGGGCACGGTGCGAAGCACGGCCTCCCAGAAACGGCTACTGGAGGCGCGCGCGGCTCGGAAAAGTCGGAGCTTGAGAATGAAAGGTTGGTGATCGAGACGAAGTTGGAACAGGAAAGACTTCGAAACCGAGCGCGAGCTAATCGAGGCGCACTTATCGGACCAACTAGCGCTTCTCGACGAGGACGGTAAGTCATCGCGCGCTTCGGCGAAGTTGAGGGTGCAAGAATAGGTTGACGAGCACCAAGGTCAGTGCGCCCACCATGATTATGAATTTGTGCAGAATAATTAAAGGCATCTATTTTATAGATTTGTTTTCAAAATAGATCAAAACCATCGTTCTTAACGCAAGTGTCTTTGTTCAGTAACGACGCCGCCTAATGGTCGACAAATAAGCCCCAGATCCAACTTTTATCTCATACATTATTCATCCACAATTAATGCTGCATTAGCGCTTAAGAAACCCGTTAAAATTAACTTAAACTTCAAACGATATTGAAGTTCTAAGTGGCACCTGAGTCTAGACTAGACTTAGAATTTGGATAAGTAATTCCAAGAAACATAAAATAATTATAAGGCGTTGTTTTACGAGTCTTAGTTGATTGTTAAGTATTTCTTGTAATTTTATTTGTTGGTATTTCTGAAAACGCTAGTATTCTAAAGAAAAACATGTAAAAAAGTAACCCATTTGCTAATTAATTATTTATGCATTATGTAGGTACCCTCTTTGTTGTCTAAATAAATAATAATTGAATTAAATTATTTCAAAAACTTGACACGACATGGCACATAAAAACATCCAGTTGATTAACATAACCAATCCCCGTAAATTTACTTCTAACTCATAAAAACAGCAAAAAAACCAACCATCTGAAATATGAAACGTTTTCCAACGTTTAGCCATAACGTTTTATACGTTAACGTTTCATAGCGCAGTTACCCAAGAATCATGGGTGGCAATGAACACTTCAATCTGCAGGCTTCCGCGGGCCATTAGAGGTTGCGCCCCCATAACGGTAAGTATAACGTGAGTTAGCGTGTAGATAACGGGGGGACAGATTGTGCACTGGTTATGAGATCAGGAAATGGTTGTAGGTCGGTGAGGAGTGTTGGCTATTTTTTTCATTCACAGCTTCGAACTTCCGCCAAGTGTCAGAAGACTTCACTTAGAGCCTCAAACTCAGTTATGATTTACGCTGCTGAGACGTGGACACTCACAGGAGGATTAGTCCATAAATTTAGAGTCGCTCAGCGTGCTATGGAGAGAGCTATGCATGGTATCTCGTTGAGAGATAGGGTTCGCAACGAGCATATCAGGAAAACCAAAGCCCGAAGGATTAGCACGCTGGATTAGCCAGTGACAATAGGCTGGTCAATCGTTGGAGCAGATATGTCCTAAAGTGGAGATCACGTTTGGGAAAGCGTAGTTTAGGACGCGCTGTGACACGTTGGATTGATGACCTTAAAAGGCAGTGGCTGGATGAGGGAAGCCCAGGATCGCGAGGTTTGGCGCGATATGAAGGAGGCCTGCATCCAGCAGTATGGGCGGACAATGGCAGTAAACCTTACATTACTTGCCTTAAACGCATGTAAATGTTCACTTATCATTTACCCCGTAAGCGTATTGAGCGCTTGAACGCATATAAGGGTAATTATTCAAGCTTTTAACGACCGCTTTAGCCTAGTTGGTAGTGACCCTGCCTACGAAGCAAGAGGTCCTGGGTTCAAATCCCGGTAAGGGCATTTATTTGTGTAATGAGTACGAATATTTGTTCCTGAGTTATGGATGTTTTCTATGTATTTAAGTATTTGACGGCGCGCTGCCAAAATAATGCTAGCTAGACCTAAATTTATTAACACGATTTGATTATGTGTTTCACTTGGCACTTTGTTTTGCACGTCAATGATTGATGCAGTTAATTGTAGTAATAGTAAGGCGGTAGTATTGAAACGAACGTTGACAGTTATAAAATTATAGAAGGTAGTGTAAAATAAAAGAGCGGGTAACCCCGAATAGGGTAGCAGGCGGCCGCCAACTGACAGTTGTTCAATCTTTTTGACAACCTCGCTCGGTGGTGTACGCGTGCTAACCTATTGGCTCTTTAATCCGGTTATATTTCATTAACCACTTGTGATTTTAATTTAAAGTGTTTTTGAATTAAATCGGTAGTGTTCGTATGTGACGTAAGTGCTTTTACACTTTTTTTTTTTTAAGATCTCCTATTGTCTGCCTGAATTTTTATTTTTGTAATGTCATTGTACTGCTTTTGGTGTTCAATAAAGAATATTTGTTTTGTATTGTATTGTTCTCTTGTTTTATTCTGTTAAATTTCTAAGATTTTCCGGAAATAAGAACAAGTAAGATCGATTTTTTTGAAATCATCGATCACATCTCCGATGGACTTCAATAGCGTGTGTGAAGTTCCAAATGCGGAGTGGCCCCACGTGGAAAGTACGGCCCATACCTTCTCATTCTGAGAGGAAGCTTTGGACCAGCAGTGGGACATTGTATAAGCTGGAAATGAAAATTATTTGAATGGTCATTCTTCTTGCGACATGTGTTGTACGCTTGTCTTACATATGAAACGGAATGGTTTTCTAGCTTCTTGCGATAGAGTGTATTGTTTTTGATAAGAACTGCGGCATACGGTAAGCGCTCGACATATACTTTCATATAACTATGTTAACGGCTATGGCCCCGTGCGGAGTGTTTACGAATGTCAAGATTCCCAGCATAATGTTGACTTTGACCTAGTTTTTTAGGGTACCGTATCTAAAAAGGAACTTTTATTCCTTATTACTATGTGATTCCACTTTGTTGACCATGCCTGTCTATCTATCTACTTTTTTTCAATGGTCCGGTAAAGCGTCAGTAACTCAACTTGTGTTGTGGGTGTCCATGGGCGGCGGTTTTTGTTATCAATCAGGGTACTCGCCTCTTCGTTTTACCCTATCATTCAAAAAAAAATACCAAATTCCCATTGGAATTTCCAAAAATTCGTGGTCTTTAACGACCTCTTTAGCCTAGTTGGTAGTGACCCTGCCTACGAAGCAAGAGGTCCTGGGTTCGAATCCCGGTAAGAGCATTTATTTGTGTGATGAGCACGAATATTTGTTCCTGAGTAATGGATGTTTTCTATGTATTTAAGTATTTATTTATCTATATAAGTATGTTTATCGTCGTCTAGTACCCATAGTACCTACAAGCTTTGCTTAGTTTGGGACTAGGTCGATTTGTGTAAGATTGTCCCCTAATATTTATTTATTTTATTTTATTCTTTACGTTGCACAATTAACACCCGTGCAAAATTTCACGTATGTAGATACTTAGTGGAAGCCGTGGTGGCCTAGCGGTTTGACCTATAATAAACTCTCAAGTAGAGGGTTGTGGGTTAAAATCCAGGCTCGCACCTCTAAGTTTTTCGGAATTTATGTGCGAAATTACATTTGAAATTTACCATGAGCTGTGTGAGGAAATCTGTATACCTGCACCTGCGAAGAAATTCAATGGTGTGTGTGAAATTCCTAATTCGCACTGGGCCCGCGTGGGAACTACCTACAACCCAAACCCTGCCTTTGCACCCTGCAGTGAGACGTAATAGGCTGGGATGAAAATTTAGAAGATACTTAGTCTAGACTTAGGTTTGGATTTAGGAGTTTTACTTGGATCCCGTGGAAATAGGTATCGGAATAAAAATTAACCTATTGTTATTCTAAACATCCAGCTATCTACATACCAAATTCATCCAAATGTTTTAATATGAAGGAGTAACAAACACACACAGACACCCAAGCACACACGCACGCATGCACGCCTGCACGCACGCACGTAGGGTCAACGTCATAAATAAGTGATCACTTTATACAGTCAACCAATTTGATTCCTAAGCCACCATAGAACCTTGTCATTGTGACATTTAACGTCATTCAATAAGCATTGTTGTACACAAATAAAATTATTTCTGTGGTAGCCTTGAAATCAAATTGGCTAACTGTACCTTGTCACTTTAACGTCATGTTTGAAAAGCCATACGATATTATGTAACTAACGAGTGAAAGCGGCAAGGTACAAAAGTAATTAAGTACACCTACACCTACAAATTTTCTTATTGATAATATGCTACAGCGTTTTAAACTACAAATGTAACATTTAACAATTTCCTCGTATGAGTATTATGCTGCTATCCTCCTTACATGCATCAGTGCGGTAATGTTCGCACGGACTTGATCGAACACGTCTCATGGAGTTGTGTAGACATGCCTCATGTGCTGGTACTCTGTAAATCTTGCGGGGTGGGCCACGAAATGTTCTTTCAAGTATACATAACTTATAGAATTACATTATTTTCATCATCATCATTTCAGCGGAAACACATCCACTGCTGAACATATGCCTCCCCCAAGGCTCGCCAAACGGATCGTTCCCGTGCCATCCGCATCCAACGCGATCCCGCAACCTTAACCTACACTGCGTCTTCCGATCCGTGGACGCCACTCGACAACCTTTTTGCTCCATCGGCCATCAGTTCTACGAGCGATGTGCCCTGCCCACTGCCACTTGAGTCTGGCGAATAATGTATGGCGAGTAATGACGGGTTCCGTACTAATTTGCAACAAATATTCACTATTTCGCTGGTCTCCTGGCTTCGCCATCATTGGCAGTATACAGTGCAGCGCGGCACGGAGCGCCATTACCCCTGACTGCTGCTAAGCTGCTGACACATAAAGGTTACCATCAGTGATACATAGATAGGGAAGCTCAGTGACAGCTTAGAAGTATATAAAACAATTCGCAGTAAAATAACTAATGAACAATGAATTAATGATCTGTCTGAATCGCTAGTAGAATAAATAATAACTTTAATTTTAATACTAGATGAAAAAACCCGTCTGTATAATTCTCGTTCCCATGGGAATTCCAGAAAAATATATACCCTATATATCACTCTCGGAACTGAGACGAATCTCCTCACCTCGCACTTCAAAATCCATTGAGCCGTTCAGGCTGCAGGGCGTGCCAAAGAATTATACATAGCTACATACATACCTACCTACATAAATACATACGCTTGAAAAACATAACCCCTTCTTCGGCAGTTGGGTGAAAAGACATGTCAAAAAGATCTTTGCGGCATATTTGCAAAGCAAACTTTTAATTTTTGTTATGATATTTAAAATGAAAATGAAAATAAATGATTTATGGCCAAACTTGACTTGTTTGACTTATGGTCTCTCAAGCAGAGAGTAGTAGGTTTGAGCCCAGGCTCGCACCTATTGAGTTTCTCACAATTGAAGTGTGAGAAATTACGTTTCAAATTTGCCATAAGGAAGCCTGCAGACCGAGTATGAAGTTCCTAATCCACCCTGATTCTGCAATGGGACGAATATAATCTGGAATGATGATTGATTCTTTTTAAGTATTCCCCCGGTCTCCTGGCCTCGTCATTGGCAATAAATAAACAGTGCAGCGCCGTGCCGCGGCACGGAGCACCATTACCCCTGTCTGCCGCTAAGCTCCTGCCACATAAAGGTCGCCAGAAAAGGCTCGCTGATGAACAGAAGCCTTCTCCATAGAACGCCGCAATCAACCAAAACCTTCACCTACTGGTGGTGGTTTTTAGGATTCCGTACCCAAAGGGTAAAAACGGGACCCTGTTACTGAGTCTTCGCTGTCCGTCCGTCTGTCCGTCTGTCACCAAGCTGTATCTCAGGAACCGTGATAGCAGACAATTGAAATTTTCACAGAAGACATATTTTGGTTGCCGCTATAACAAGAAATACCAACCAGAATAAAATTAATATTTAAGGGGGCTCCCATACAACAACCGTGATTTTTTTTCTCGTATTTAAGGTTCCGTAGTCAAGTAGGAACCCTTATAGTTTCGCCATGTCTGTCCGTCTGTCTGTCTGTCCGCGGCTAAGCTCAGAGACTGTTAATACTAGAAAGCTGTAATTTGTCACGCCGACAAAGTGGTAAAATAAAAAATTAAAATATTTTTTTTAGTGTATGTATAGACGTAAAGGTGGGGGATGATGAAAAATTCAGAATGGTAGTAAATAAATCAAATTTACTAGGAAAATTATAGCGGCTAAGATTGCTTGGAAATTATTTGTAGTTTAAGAGTAAATAGTAGCCTAAGGTATAAAACATACCTAAACTTGGATAATTCCGTCCACATACGAAATCCTTAGAAAAATATTACTTGATTTTTTCGTAATGGCTACGGAACCCTACCTTGGGCGTGTCCGACACGCTCTTGGCCAGTTTTACTCGATATTGATAACGGCAACAGGTAGACGCTTGAAATATTCACAGAATATTAAGTTATATGTTCCCTTGAAAAATAAATAATGAAATTAAAATAAAACAAATGAATAAAGGGGGGCTCCCGTACAAAAAAAACCTGATTTTTGCCGTTTTTATAGATAATGGTACGGAACCCTTCGTGCGCGAGTCCGACTCGCACTTGGCCGGTTTTTTTTGCCCCATCGGCCATCAACAATTAGTATGATTTAGAATTATTCTATCTTTTGTACAGTCATATAACCTAACCTTAAGTCATTAGAATGTTTTGTTGTTTTTAAGTTTGTTTTATCGAAGGTTGAGTGATGCGTCACAATATCAAGATTAGTGAAATTGCTGATAATTCACTACAGTAGCCAGAATAATCCTTGGCGTAATTTGTTGCGGTTTAATGGTTCAGATACGATTAAACTGATCAAGTGTTGCCATACATACTTCCGGTTTGTACCTATTTAGGTTTTGTTGCGAACTACACTTTCCGCTGGCGTTCGTGTCATCACATTGTGTTGTTTGTTTTTTTTTGTGTTTAGTTTTTAAATGGGTCCCACTGAAAAACAGCGTTGCGGCTTGCCGCAACATTATGCTGAGTGGGGCCCAATTTATACTTTTCGATGATTTTTATTTGTATCTTTTCCTGTCAACTGTATTTCCTGTGTATCGAATATGTGTAAATAAACACCTCTCTCTCTCATATAAGAATAACAGTATAATTACGCCTGCAACCAGCGTAACGGTGACTAATCGCCGTCATTGTATACTCAGCCGCAATTTATAGCGCGCGGCCCTGCGGCATACTGGCAAAGTTGAATTAGCAGCATGGCGCGCGGCCGCCCACTGTACCGCAGAGCACGTGTGTAGTTTTGATGGCTATTGTTAAACGTGACAGTAATAAACTTCTGTTAAAATTTTAATTTTTAGAGCGAGCTTTTTTACTGACTGTACCTAATTGTTATTTAAAGTTTATATCCGTCAGTGTTTCAGAACTATCGATGGTTTGACTATAGATAGTTGACGTCGAAAACTATTCAGGATATCAGTAGTACTATCTACAGCATTTGCCACATGTTGATAGTATCGATAGTATCGATAGTTTTTTTTATACAATATAGGCTTGCGTTTGACCACAATCACGCCTGATGAAAAGCGTGCCTAGTAAATTCCCATTCACCCTAGACTTGATCACAGAATATATAATAGTACTAACCTACAGATTGGCCATGCTCCGCCCCGCACCGATTATAAATTATTATAAAAGCGCCCATTATAAAAGCGTTGTAGGTATACATTTAAGTACTGGGTCTAACCCGTTTAGTTCGCGTGAGAAATGCCTTCACGAAAACCTTTTACAATCTTGGAATTTGGTCTGAAAACGAGTTACGCTAACATTTTAAAAGTAAAACCTTCTTACCGGTTACAGGAGAACGCATAACCAATTAGGTATATTATGTTTCAATTCAGTTCTATGTCTATCTGTATGCCAAGTTTCATCCAAATTCGCTAAGTCGTTTTTGCATGATTGAGAAAGAAACATACAAATAACCAAACACCTTCACAACTTTATTATTTACTAGCTTTTGCCCGCGACTCCGTCCGCGTGGAATTAGTAATTTGGGCAGCTTATTTTTTTTTATCCAATTTGCTTTTTCATCAATTATGGCTCTCCTTAGTTCCTTGTTATAAAAAAATTACCCGCCCCCGCACCCCCCCGCACATCCGCGTTCACATTCAACACCGTGCACCGTACTCCCAAGTCAAGCGTGCCTATAGAAGTTTTACTTCAAAAACCCCCGATTTTGAAACATTCTTCCGCTCCGCTCCGCTCCTATTGGTGTTAGCGTGATGATATATAGCCTATAGCCTTCCTCGATAAATGTGCTATCTAACACTGAAAGAATTTTTCAAATCGGAGCAGTAGTTCCTGAGATTAGCGCGTTCAAACAAAAAAACCTGTTCGATAAAGTCTTAAAATAGACGTATTTTTCTTATTTGTGAACCGATTGAAATGAAACAAACACTAAATGTTAATCCAAGAAAATACCAACATATCAGTGAAAACCGCATCCTTCTAGGTTAAGCCGTTTCTGAGATTAGCGCGCACAAACGCACAGACAAACAGATAAACAGACAATAATTCTAAAAATCATTGTTTTGGGTTCTATTGCGCTAATAAATAGCCCTAGTGACAGTTTTTCTCAAATATCTTCAATGTACAGACACCGACTTGTTACAGATTTATTACTTACTATGTATAGATAATTTTAAAGTGCGGATTGGGAACTTCACACGCCACTGAATTTCTTTTCAATCCGCACTGGGCTCGCCCGTCAACTGCGGCCTAAGCTCTTTCGTTCTGAGAGAAGGCCTGTTCCTTGCAGTGGGACGTATTATAGGCTGGGATGATGATGATGAGAATTACATAAGTAAGTCTTAAAATCTCATACTTACCTTAATTAAGCCACTCTGCAAAACCTCATTATGCAACGGTTGTATAAAATACTTCAAACTAAATACAAACTGAAATATAGATGCACAGAAAAAACCCCAGAAAAAAGACCAATGCTGGAAATCGAACCCAGGTCCTCAGCGTTCTGTGCTGCGTGCTTACCCCTACACCATCACTGGTCTAGAAGTTAGCGACGAATTTTTCCCATACATCGTACACTTCAGTCTGTTATAATCACATTATGCAGTGATAAAGCGCGCATCTATGTTATGCCCTCTACCGAGAGACTTAACACTCCTTCGGAGCAAACCGCTCACCTGGACCAAGAGATGGCGCTACTAAGCCAACTTTAACAAGTTAAGCAACTTTAAAAAAATGAAGTTTAAAAAAATAAATAGAAAAAGATACTTCATACTTAACTTGTATAAAATACTATTCGTAGTGTAGTATTAGTACTCGTATGTATTTCGGTAATATCTCAAAAGCTTTCCAACTATTGCTAGTGAGTTGGTTTCCACTTACAAGTTTCTCACACACACACACACACAGAAAGAAATTAAAGCTTAAAGACATCAATGGGAAATAAAATAAGTAATAATTTAATGAAGCAAATTCAAATACACAACAAAATTCACTTAATATCAGAGTCCAAATAAATTTTGCAAGTTAAATATCCGTCCGTTATAACATATCTGAGGGAATCTTTGATCCTATCTACTGACTTAGACCTAATGCTCCCAGATAAGGCTTTGATCTTGCCCAGTAGCTTGATGTTTAATTCTGAATATCAAGGAAAATTGAGTGAAGTTTGCCGAGAAGTATACTATTACTAAGCCGCAGAAATCTGTTTTAACATGACGGAAAAGTATTACTAACTTAATAAAAAAAGTGTTTTACAAGCTCAAACTAAAACTTTATTTTCCCATTGTTATCGATCGATCTTTCTATACACAAACTATACTTAAAGAGGTACATAAACTAAAAAATTTATAAATATAAAGTTTTAAACATGAAACTACCGTGAGACTCACTCATTGTGAAAATAAACGGATCACTCACGTCTTAAAACGAGTTTAACTCGACATGTTTCGGGCTAATCTGTAGCCCTTCCTCTCGGAGTCGCACGTCACGGCGGCTGCCAAACGTGCACTGCATGCTAACGCCCTGGTCGCACGGCTACTCGACGCAACTGACAGCGACACACAGTTACCCCCGTTTTAATCATCACTTTTAGAAATTTAGTAACTTCAAACTAAATATTTAATCTAAAAATTGACGTGGCATTATGCCCAATGTGCATGGCTTCGTTGAAAAGCGAACTTAAAGTCAATTTTATTAGACAACTGATATTTGGGCAAAATTTACTCGCAAGATTAAAAAACGGTAATAATTACTTAGTTAGGTAACCACACACAATCAGAGAAGAAATTCAATGGTTCGTGTGAAGTATTTAGACTGAGATGTTTTAAAAGCCTATCTGCTTAAGGTCATCAGCATATTATTATAAAACTGCTTGTGTCGCAGCGCAGCTCAAGAACGCTTTGATCTGCAAAGAGATTAAACCACCATGATCTGGAGCAATCGTAGGGAAAATCTAAGCGAGCGCATCGCCTGAACCACACGCCTTTTAGTAAAGGAAATTGTGTAGGTACCTTATCTCGCTCGAACATTATAGCTAGTAACAAGAACCCTGTAAACTATACAATAATTTGGTAAGTATCGTGGGCAAAAAAAAATATTATAATTAGTCCGCGCGTTAGTTTACTTATCAAAAAATGTTAAACTCGAATTTCGATTTTTTTATTTTCCCAATCAAAAAAAAGCGCACCCAATGCTTCAGTGGCGTATTTTTTTATAATCATTATTTGTCCTTGTCCCATTTTTTTTAAAGCAGAACAATACGTACCAAAAATTATACCTGACCAATAAATTACCGAATTAATCCACCCGCATAATAACAGGTTAAATCTGTTATTTATGTACATTCGTTCCGATAAACCTCTTCATTCACTAGACGGACTGACAGAATAATTACTGACTGTTGTTGAAAAAAAAGTAACGGAGTATAAGTGCGGAGGGTTCTGTATTTCATTAACTACGCAGAAAACGTGAATCTAGCTCGGTTAGGCAGCGTTCGGGTTAAATATTTATTTATTTTCGGAGAACCAACAGTTAAAAATATGAAACTGGGATGACAATGTGGTCGCTTACAATGAGCCTCATAAGAAAACTCGGTCAATCAAAGAACGATCGTACGGGATTTTTGAAACACCCTGTATTTAAGTATGTACCTATCTATATAAGTATGTTTATCCATTGTCTAGTACCCATAGTACAAGCTTTGCTTAGTTTGGGACTAGGTCATTTGGTGTCAAAGATTATTTCAGGGACTGACGATCTGGTAAAGATCCCTTGGAACACTTGGATCCGGGCAGCGCAGGACCTGTCTGTTTGGCGAACCTTTGGAGGAGGCCTTTTTAGCAGTGGAGGTCGTTCGGCTGACATGATGATACTTAAGACAAGAAATACAAGAATGATCGAAAATGTCTCAACACTCCAGCATTTCTGGGGTTCAAGATTACTTCGGGAATCCTAAAAACCTGGTATTATGGCACCTTTGTTCAAGGTAGGGCTGCCACATGGGACTACTAATCAAGGCACAGACAAATGACACTCGTTTTTGTTCGGGATGGAAAAATTGTGCGCGTGAAATTGTGCCGTAGGTATTATGATTGTTAGGTATTCTGTAAACTTGACTTGCACAAGTTAAGTATGAAGTATCTTTTTCTATTTATTTTTTTATTTTCTTCAACTTCATTTTTTTTTTTATTTCTTTTACGGTCATCCCGTGAAACCATATATTTCAAACTAAATACAAACTGAAAAAGATACTTCATACTTAACTTGTAAAAGTTGGCCTAGTAGCGCCATCTCTTGGTCCAGGTGAGCGGGTAGCTCCGAAGGAGTGTTGAAGTCTCTCGGTAGAGGGCATTAACATAGATGCGCTTTATCACTGCCTAATGTGATTATAACAGACTGAAGTGTACGATGTATGGGAAAGATTCGTCGCTAACTTCTAGACCAGTGATGGTGTAGGGGTAAGCACGCAGCACGGAACGCTGAGGACCTGGGTTCGATTCCCAGCATTGGTCTTTTTTCTAGGGTTTTTTCTGTGCATCTATATTTCAGTTTGTATTTAGTTTGAAATATAAACTTGACTTGTTTGTGCAGCACAAAGATTAACGAGAATAGAAAGGTAACTAAAAACAAAAACTTTACAGAATCACTTTTTTAAGAAATTTAAAATAGTGTAGTTGGAATTGTAAATCAGTTTGTCATCATTCCGTGACGCGGGAATTGTAACACAAAAACAAAAATAAATTACTGACATTTTTGAATTTTTTTGAAGCACATTATTTTAGAGTAAGTAAGAAAAGAAAGGAGAAATGAGAATTCATAGTAACCTAGTAGATTGATATATGGCTTTTCAAGCAGAGGGTTGTGGGTACGAGCCCGGGCTATCACCTCTGAGTTTTTCGGAAATTATGTGCGAAATTACATTTTAAATTTGCCATGAGCATTACGGTGAAGGAAAACTTAGTGAGGCAACCTGCCCGCACCTGAGAAGAAATTCAATGGCGTGTGTGAAGTTCCCAATCCGCACTAGGCTCACGTGGGAACTACGGCCCAAGCCCTCATTATCTGAGAGGAGGCATGTATACTGCAGTGGGACATAAAGGCTGGGATGATCATGATAATGAAGGAAAAATCTATAAAACGCAGTAAGCAAAAACTGCATTGAAAAATATTTTTTATCAAAAACTTTTTACTTAAGCCACTTCTGTCTCAGGTATTTGGCAAGTGGGCAACCCTGCCTAATATGCTAATGTAAGCCGTCCTGTTTACGTTTTCATACAGACGGGTGATCAATGATTTTTGTTTTACTCCAAAAGTTACGATTAAAAACCGTGTGAAAGGACACCCTTTGTTTTGGCTCGTGTCTGAAAAACTCTTGGATTACCTACGCGTGAATATAATAACAATTATGAGAGAGGACGTAGGCAGAAGTATTAGGTAAGGCTATGGTCTCCTACCCCATCGGGCATGGGGCATGATCATTTATGCCCCATTATCGAACTAGGCCAATCTCTTGTTCGATAATGGGGCATCTTAGAAGTTTAGTTAAAACGCGTTAGACGGCTCCACCTACGACGCTTTACAATATTCAAAATGGCGATTGTCAAAAGCCTCTTCCAATAAAACCACGGACAGGTAAACACACCAAATTTTATTTCCTCCGTTATCCACACCCCAAACAAACTAAATAGGAACCGAGATCCTACATTGGATCGAGCTCCAACAGCTGTTAGTGTTTCGTGCTACCTTACATTTAACAATGACAATAATAAAAATGACTATGAAAACGTGGGTAGTTGTGCGCCGGTGTCCGTCCGTTCCGTCGAGCAGCCGCGCGAGCAGGGCGGTAGCGCGTAGTGCGCGTTTGGCAGCCGCCGTGGCGTGTTGCTCTAAGAAAAGGGCAACGGATTAGCCGAAAAAGTCGAGCTAAACTCGACCATAGGCGTAAGTTATCCGTATTTTATCACTTTGTCTCAAAGGTATTTCAAATTTCGTTAAAGCTATTTTTATATAAATAATGAAGGGGATAGGTATGTAAAAGTAACTAAAAGCCTGGTCCGCAGTTTTAACCGCTAGTTACATCAGTTTCAGGATTCAGTGGGCGTAAACAGCAGGATTCCGCGGCAGCAAAATGATGTGGTAGACCGCTGCGCCGCAAATTTTGAATGCGCCACTAATTTTGTACGATTTTGTAAATGAGCATTTTCGCTCCAAAGTGCATTTAGTGTCCGACCGAAGTTTCGGTTTCGGTTTCAGTTTCGGCCAATTTCGGCCAAAAAAGTGATTTCGGCCGAGGTTTCGGTTTCGGCCAGAATGCGGCCGAAACCTTCGGCCGGGCCGAAATTACTTCGCGGCCTCTCGCGGCTCTCGCATCGGGAGCGCTCGATTTAATTCGGACACGCTCAGCCGGGTAGATATAGGTAATGCATCGGCGGCCGGCCCAGCTGGGATGGGACCAGCAACAGGAGTATGTATGAGTGTTGTTTATTTATTAAATTATTATTTACTTTTTAGAATCTGTTTGGCGACCGCTTTAGCCTAGTTGGTAGTGACCCTGCCTACGAAGCAAGAGGTCCAGGGTTCGAATCCCGGTAAGGGCATTTATTTGTGTGATGAGCACGAATATTTGTTCCTGAGTTATGGATGTTTTCTATGTATTTAAGTATTTATTTATCTATATAAGTATGTTTATCGTCGTCTAGTACCCATAGTACAAGCTTTGCTTAGTTTGGGACTAGGTCGATTTGTGTAAGATTGTCCCCTAATATTTATTTATTTTATTTATTTTTATTTGTTACTGCATTTTATGCTGTGATTAATGAACAATACGTTTGATATTAGGATTGTGAATTTTGTTTAGACGTGATAAGAATAGGTTGTTTGTTTTGAATAATATAATACCTAAGCCAAGACATTTTTCATTAAAAATAAACGTTTTTTATTTTGTTTAACAAAAAAAGTAACTGTTTTCATATAAGAAATCCTTGCAATAACCTTTTCCTTACGATCTGTACAGTAATTTTGAATATTTTGTTTGATATGATACGTCTTCAAAAATTACGGTTTCGGTTTCGGTTTCGGCTAAAAATCGTGTTTCGGTCGGACACTATGCATTATAGTTTTTCCCAACGAGAAATTTTTGACTTTTGCGATTTAACATTTCTAAACGCAGTAAGTAGGTACCAGCCCTCTCGTTCGATTGCTTCCTCTCGCTCTCTACGGCCACCAACCTACGGCGTGTCCGCCAACTTAAGGCCCTACCGAGCTTCTTGCGCTAATCGATTTTAGGTACCTATTCTATGTAATTGTGTATGTGCGTGAGAGCGGCTAGAATGAAAGCCGTGCGGCTAGAATCCAAACGAAAAAAGTTCCCCATCCGATGGCCGAAGAGAACTAACGCAACTAACTATACGGACAAGGGGGGAGCACGACGGCTCAAGATAGGTTGGTCAGACCGCGCGTGTAATTAGGTATTTTCATCGTATTACTTTAACAAATACATATTTTAAAAATGTAGCAACACTAGGCCCTAGAAAACATCTTGCTTTATTAATATTCAAAAAGTCACCGACGCCGTGCAATATTTTCGCAATACTAAGGATTTATTTTATTTTTTCGAGACGACTTTGGATTTTTTTTCTATAGAGCAAACTACAAGTAATCGTGTTTTGAAAAACACTGGTCACTAGAGTGAATCCTCAAATATCTTACACATGAATTTCAAAAATAAAGCTTTGCTAGTAATACACATACAGTACGGGATTAAGTGAATGTAATAAATGCGCCAAAAGCTCGGCAGGGACTTAACTTTTAAACGTAAAACATTATTAAATAATATATGGCCATCGAAACAGAGGCAGACCGAAGAGAAGATGGCGGGACAACTTGGACGCATATCAAGTAGATTGGCAGGATCATGCTCTCGATAGGGACGAATGGCGGAATAAAGGGGAGGCCTTTGCCCAGCAGTGGGACACTTTAAAAGGCTAAAAAAAAAAAAACTGTTACTCGCGACTCCGTTGGCAAAGAATCGTTTATCGCTATCCCGCGGGAACTATACAATTTTCCGGGATTAAAACTACCCTATGTCCTTTCCAGGGTCTCAAATTATCTTCATACCTATCTAAATCGGTTCTGCGGTTTAAGTGTGAAGAGATAACAGTCCGACAGACATCCTTTTGCATTTATAATATTAGTATGGATTACAGAGAAATGATAATATTATAGTCATAGGTCAAACCACTAGGCTAGCACAGCTTTTATCCTACGTTTGATAAAAATAGAAGCACAATACTCGTTTTGATTACAGCATTGTACAACCAAAAGATATCGGAATCGTAATAGGCGCTATCTTTGATCAAACCCGTAGTATCAGATTGCCAAAGCTACAATAAATGGATGTAAGCAATCCATGTTAAAAAAGGTTTAGCCTGTAGTAGGTTTTAGCTAGTAGGCCAAAAGTAACGGGCTTTGATCGGGAAAAGGTTTCAGAAGCAAAATAATGCTCCTAAATTGTCTTCCATTTGCTGCTCAATGATTCTCTAGATATATTTTATTAATCTTATTCCATAGAATATTTAATTTACAGTTCTATTATTGGATTTAAAAGCCGTCGGTCGTGGTCTAGTGGTTTGACCTAAGGGTTTTCAAGCAGAGCGTCGGGTTGTTGGGAAATTACGAGGGGCGTTCAATATAAAGTGAGAATGAGATGCAAACTCTTTTCATATTACGAAATTAAATACTGGCCGGTAAAGCTAATCTATCTAGCTGATTGCTATGAAAAAAAAACTAACTGTCTTTTGTTTAAAAAAATATACGGTAATTTCTTTGCAATGCTATTGAGTACGTTAGCGAAAATGGAGAAAATTGAACTGCGCGCCGTTATCAAATACTTGTGTTTGAAAAATTTTTCTACGGACCAAGTCAATTTGGATTTGCGGGACACTTAAGGGTCTAATGCTCCTCCGTATTCGACAGTCGCACGTTGGTGCGCCGAATTAAGACGTGGAAGAACATCGACAATGTACGACCCCCGCTCCGGACGCCCTACTACAGCAGTAACTGAAGAAATTGTGAAAAAAGTCGAAAACTCAGTTTTGGCGGATCGTCGTGTCACGGTTCGTTTTATTGCTGAAAATGTAAAGATTTCAACGGGGAGCGTGCATAATATTTTACATGAACGCTTGGGTATGAAAAAGGTAGCTGCGCGTTGGGTACCAAGAATGCTTACTGACACGCAAAAACAAACTAGACTAGAGATTTGTCAAGAAGCTTTGAACCTGATGCAGCAAGACCGGGAACTTTTTTTGGCGCGATTTATAACAATGGACGAAACATGACTCCATCATTACGACCCAGAAACGAAACTGCAGTCTATGACATGGAAAAGGCCATCATCTCCAACTCCGAAGAAATTCAAGGTGAGCCCATCTGCCGGTAAGGTCATGGGCTCTGTTTTTGGGATGGTAAAGGGGTATTAATGATTGAGTATCTCGAGCATGGAGCCACTATTACGGGCACATTATACGCCAAACAAATAGCAACATTGCGCAATGAGATCCGCGAAAAACGGCGAGGTAAACTCTCGAAAGTTGTGCTGTTCCACTAGGACAATGCCCCGGCACACAAGTCCGCCGTTGCAATGGCTGCAATTCGTGATGCTGGGTTCGATATCCTTAAGCATCCTCCGTATTCACCAGATCTCGCTCCCAGTGATTTCTACCTATTTCCGAGATTGAAACAATACCTGAGAGGCCAGAAATTTGAAGACGACGACGCGGTAGTCGCTGCAGTACAAGATTTTTTAAGTACTCAAGATGAGACCTTTTTTAAAAATGGAATTTTAAGTTTAGAAAAAAGATATACTAAGTGTATTATGCTAAAAGGTGACTATGTCGAAAAATAAAATGACATTTAGTAAAAGTTGTTTATAACATACTCATTCTCACTTTTTATTGAACGCCCCTAGTACATTTGAATTTTATCATGAGCTTTTATAAGGAAAACCTACACTCACCTGCGAAGAAACTCAATGGTGTCTGTGAAGTTCCCAATCCAGACTGGGCCTTCGTGAAAAACCAAAAAAACAGTTTCGAAGTCAAAAAATTTTTTTCTACAGCTCGCAGAACTACTGTACTGTAGTTTTTATTATCAAATCACTTACTACCTATAATATGTACTAACATATATTAGGAAGGAATGGCGCACTTTGATGTTGGAGGCCAAGATCCACTTCGGGTCGTTGAGCCAGCGAAAGTAAGTACCTAAGTAAGTAAGTAACATATTATAGGTAGTAAGTGATTTGATAATAAAAACTACAGTATCATAGTGAAAATATACGGATTACTCACGTCTTAAAACGAGTTTAACTCGACATGTTTGGGGCTAATCCGTAGCCCTTCTTCCCTCCGTATATTTTCACTATGAGTGAGTCTCGCGGTAGTTTCATGTTTAAACTACAGTATCGATCAAGGTTGATATAAAGGTGGTTCCAAAATCAACAAACAAAAGGCTTTATTGCAAACCGCTGCTGTGTTTAGTTTTGCAATAGCCGCCTTCATTTTATCAGCGGAGCTTTTTATGGTGCAAGTTACAGGCGATCTAGTAAGTGAAATATCGAAACTCCTATACAAACACTCACAGTTAAAATGTAACCCCGCACGCTGTAATTTAATTACAGTGAGCGGGGACAGTGATTTATTAACGGGTATGGCGATATTTTTCCCAAAATCAATTTTTTCCACATAGCAAATTTTCCATTCGCATTTTTCCCCAAACCTCCTTCTTCTGTGTGCTTTTGGCCCTTCGGGCCGATGCAAACTTAACATAACCTAAACCTACCTATGTTTCTATGTCGATTAAAGTTTGAAAAAAACGCGATTGTGAAAATAAGCTTCAGTAAAAGACCAAGAGTGAGAAAAAAAACTTTTGGGAAAAAATGCGAATGGAAATTTTGCTATCTGGAAAAAACGATTTTAGGAAAAATATCGCCATACCCCATTCATTATCCCAGCCTACATACGTCCCACTGCAGGCCACAGGACAGGTCTCCTCTCAGAATGAGAGGGGAGGGAATTTCATTCTCGTCACAGAAATGTAAACACATTTTAACTTCTCCATCTCCATTTTACCGACGGACAGCCAGGTGGGGGGAGCGTCTTTACCCTTAATTTCATTCGCTTTATCTTTCCAAATACGAACTGGCTGAGGAATTAAAATCGCTCCCATAGTCTGTATTTCTAACTAGATAGAATAGAACCCAGGGCTCTCCAAGACTAGAGTTAATAGGCTCTTACTAAAACAGTAATATCTCGTCATATTTGTGATTTCTAGTTATGGCAGAAGATTTTAGTAGTGGTAGAGCCATGTTGTAGCTAGCCGCTGTATCACGAATGGGCCGGCTCGTCCGGGGCAGTACCACCCTCTCACAGTAATCCTGCTGCGTTTCGTACGGTCAGTAAGAGCACCGGGGGCCCAATACTTCTCCCCCTCCCTCTTCCCTATTTCCTCTCCTTTTTAAAGGCCGGCAACAGATCAGTGACTCTTTGAGTTGTTGATATTTATGGGTGGTGGTGATCATTTTGCATCAGATTTTGCTTGTTCGTTGGCCTCCCTCTCATATTAAAAAAAAAGATGCCGCTCTGGTATAGGACTCTTTATTCAACGCAAACAAATGCAACAATCATCTGGTATAGATGATGACGTGGCCAATCTGTATTACTGAAGATTTATAATTACATTTTCTCATTCTCAACTCTCGGACAACTCGTTTTATGAAATTGTATAGGTATATGTTGCATGCTGTAAGTTTTTTTTTGGATTTAAGGTGTAAATTTTGCATGCTGCAATTCAGCTAAATGTGTGATCCTTTAAAATTGTTCAAGATCTATTGTTAACCACATTTCATGCAAAAAAATACAACACAATACAATACATTAATGATGAATGACATTTTTCATCAGGTTAGATACTTGTAGGGGTCAAACACAGGCCACTTTTATTTTTTTTTTAATGGTTTTCGCCTCCGCCCTTGCCTTGTATCATACAAATACATCGGCACCGACACGGTATTGCTTTTCCCGGTATAGGGCCGATCCTTTTTCATGTAAAATACCACTGATCTACGGTGATGTAAGTAGACCAGCTATTTTTGTAGGAATAAAATCTTGGGCAGCCTCGGTGCCGATTGTATGATGACGTAGTCAAGTCAGGCTCTCTGGTCTGATGTCAATTCTATCCTATCCTACTTGCATGATAAAATGTGAAAGTTTCTGGAGATGAATGGATGTTTAGATGTTTGGATCTTTATTAGTCAATCACACAATAACAGTTCAACGGATTTGGATGATTTGTGTAAGATTGTCCCCATATTTTTTTTTTTTTGGTTTGTTTGAAAAAATATATAGAAAGAAAGAAAGAAAGAAAATACATTTATTTACAACATCACAAGACACAATATTTTACAAAACAAAAAGGCAATACTAAAGCTAAAGATAGAATGTGTCATTGCGGTTGCAAATCGGACACTGGCTCAGCATAATGCTGAGGCGTTTAAAGCACCCCAGCGCTGATTTTCAGCCAGTACCGTTGGTGACACCCGGATCGCTGTTTAGATAGATAAATAAATAAATAAACTGCACACTAATAGCTACATACATAAGACTAGGTACATGCGTAAATAAATAATTTGTAAATTGTAAAAGCAAATAATAATAACAAAATTTCTTGAACATAATTAGTATATCTCACTTGCCAAGTATACAACCCTGCGCGGACTAAAACGAAAAATGAAATAACCAAGACAATAAAAATCAAAGAAGTTTTGTGAAATAGTGCTGGAAAGGAGAGGAAATTAATTAATATATAAAAGTTTCTTGCCGGATTCTTCTCAACATGGTTTTTCCGTACCGGTGGTAGACTCTCCCACTTTTATAAGTGCTTATTACAACCTAAATTGAATTGTTTTGGCTTTAACTTCGAATATTGCGGTAATGTTGCAAAGAGTATACTCACAATAAATTGAAATAATTATATTGATAATAAATATATAGGTACTAAATCGGTTGTCATAATAGTTTAAATATCAGTCAAAATTAAATAGCCGTGAGACTCAGATTTAATTATAAAAGAAGATAGCAAGGATCACTCACGTATTAGTAGTCGACGTACCTATGTCCGATATGTTTCACAGTTTGACTTCGTCCGGACCAACCTTGATAAAAAAACCACGAATTGCGTCGAAACATTCGGGCATGCTTCGACCACGTGAGTGACCCGTGTTTTCTTATTTTAGTAATTATTAGTCAAATAGCTCTAATAAACATAAATAAAAATAGGCTAACTGGTTTTTTTTTGCGTACAGTTTAAAATAAGAGTTTTTTTAATATTTAAATTTAAATTGTTTAATTCAATAAGAGAAACAAATACATTAAAAAAAACCAACAGTTATAAAATAGTTAAATATAATATAGGTAGGTACGGATTCATTAACGGACTTGGGCGTGCTCACGGACTTCAGTTATTATTGTGTATTTTATTTTCTGTAATTTTGTGACTTTCCTAGGATCGCTTGATCCTACCCGGTTCTTAACTAAAAAGCAAAGTGCGGACAGCCGCAAATTTCCTTAAACATTTATAGAGTACCCGGTAAACTTTTTCTTTTTAACCGTTCAAAAGAGTGCAAAATGAAACGAAAGCGATTTGGAAACTGCTAAATTGTGACTCGACCGGTTAAACGGACTCCGCCGGCTTTTTTCGGTTTCCGGACCTTTTAGTAATTGAATTTCGTTTTAACAGTTCATTACACGAAATAATCCGGTTGATGGAGCATTTTCAGCGTCTTAAAAGAATGATGGAATACTTCTTTAAGACATTGGCAAAACATCTACAAATTAACCTGCAGACTATATTTAGTACTCTAGGCTTTCTTTGCATGTTTTTTAACCGACTTCGAAAAAAAGAGGAGGTTCTCAATTCGTCTGTATGTTTTTAGGGTTCCGTACCTCAAAAGGAAAAAAACGGAACCCTTATAGGATCACTTTGTTGTCCGTCCGTCCGTCCATCCGTCTGTCTGTCAAGACTCTTTTTCTCAGGAACGCGTGGAGGTATCAAGCTGAAATTTATATCAAATACTCAGGTCCACTGTCTCTTGGAGCTGTGAAAAAATCAAACTTCTAAGCCAACGCAATCATAAGATACAGTCGTTTACGCCGCAAATTTCCGCATATTTTCGAAACTCGCAAGGGAATCAAAACCTACAGGGTACTTCCCGTGAACTCAGAATCTTGAAATTTGGTATGAAGCAAGTTCTTATAGCACAGATAAAGGAAAAATTGCGAAAAGCATATTTTTTTTTGTCCGTCTGTCTATATCAGTAACCAATCTATAATTTTCTACACTCTCAAGGGAATCAAAACCTACAGGGTACTTCCCGTGAACTCAGAATCTTGAAATTTGGTACGAAGCAAGGTCTTATAGCACAGATAAAGGAAAAATTGCGAAAAGCATACATTTTTTTGTCTGTCTGTCTATATCAGAACCAATCTACAATGATCCCACACTGCGCACATTTTGCTTAGGAGCAGGGGTCTGCTAAGACTGGATGTTCATAGATACATATAAAGTACGGAACCCTCGGTGCGCGAGTCCGACTCGCACTTGGCCGGTTTTTTTAATGTTTATTTACGCGATTACTCCCTCAATTGTGAACCGATTCTCAAAATTATTTTTTTGTTTGAAAGAGTAGGTATATATTCCTGAGGTGGTCCCATTGGCACCTATGGTGATTTTAGCATTTTTAGCATTAAATGCAGTAGTAGGGAAGGAGTAGAAGGGGAGTGGACCTAGTAATTTAACTTACCTACATACGTCCCTACTATCTATTGGGCTTCTACCACTCTTGCTTGCTCGTGCTGAGGCCCGGCTTCAAAAAGATTAGCAGAAAGATATTTTCATACACATTATAGTCGGTTACATTTACATTTTTTTTTATAAGAGGTGGCAAACGAGCAGACGGGTCACTTGATGGAAAGCGATCACCGTCGCCCATGGACACCCGCAACACGGGGGGCATCACAGGTGCGTTGCCGACCCTTTTAGGAATAGGTAGGCTCATTTTTTAAAGATCCCTATGTTGTAACGCTTTTTTTATTTAAAATATTTTATTATTGGATAGAAACATCTAGACTACGTGCTAGCCTAGTTTTTTGATCCATGACCTGGCAAGTTTACTAATAAGCTTTATAGTAAAGGAAAACATCGCTGCATACAACTGCGAAGAATTTCGATGACGAGTGTGAAGTTCCTAACCCACATTGGGCCCACGTGGGACTGTCCAAGCATTCTCGTTCTTAGAGTACCCAGCAGGAATATTGGCCGAGATGAGGACGATGTGATGACCTAAGTAAAGAGGCCCACTTGTTTTTTTCAGATACAGCTATTTAATTTTTTGCCACATTAGAAAGAAGATAAATAATCTAAATCTAGTAATGTTTGGGGGTAGTTGCAATAGAGAGATCTCTCTCCAGGCAGATGTTATGCCTGGGGACCGAAGTCTAATGGATGAAAGTTGGAAGTTGTATTTATGCAGCCGAGTTGAGAAACTTCGATAGCGTGATGTAGGATTGTAGTAATTAGTTCCTTATGTGATGACTAGATGGCGCTAGTAGTCGCTACAAATGCATCTTCTAGTTGCCTATTTGCGTCATATTCTCTGATACCAGCAATTTTCCCTTCTACAAACCATCATGATGGTCAAAGTACTTGGGTCTATAATGACTCCCATTAATTTTTAAGTCATAATTTATCATTAGTCATAATCAACGTTAGTCATACAGTGATTTTTTTCTGAAACAATTTATTTTTCACCTCAGCACCTCAAACAGGCAGGTTTTGCTACTAAAAAACAGTGAGCAAAATCCGATTTTGCTCACTGCGTGAGACAAAGTAGCTTTTTAATTATTTTTTTTAAAAGTCAAAGACAATGATGGGTCTGCTTACTGAATTCGAAAGATTTGAACTTCAGTTTGATCTGTCACTTTCATTTCGATACGAAAAGAGCGAGAGATAAGATCAAATCGATTCGAATTTCGATTTCAAATTCTATCCTAGTAGACCTAAAAATAAACGAACGATTGAACGTTCGGATACTCATAATAAGTTCTTAACCTTAAAATTGTAATTCGTCTGTTAAGGTTTTAAATTAAATTATTGTAGGTACTTTTTTAATAATTGGATTATATTTTTATATAATCAAATTAATAGTAAAAATGTTGTTGAAAACAAAGTTTAAACATGTATCTATATAATTATTAATAATTTTAACAATCTTGAACATCGTGGTAAATACAGCGGATGCAGCATCAGAACGCAGCGGGTATAGTATCGGAACGCATCTTTAAAAAAATAGCGGGATTCAAATTTTAATTCTTTTCTTCTGTTTCTCTAGCTACAGAGTTCGATATCTATGAGTTTGGTACACGATCAGAGGCAATTTGGAAATTATTAGAATAGTAATAAGTACTTATTTAATACATTTTTGAATATGATATGAGTGAATTGAGTGAGTCCAGTGACGAAGTCAGCGGATGCAGCATCGGAACGCAGCGGGTGTAGTATCGGAACGCATCTTTAAAAAAATAGCGGGATTCAAATTTTAATTCTTTTCTTCTGTTTCTCTAGCTACAGAGTTCGATATCTATGAGTTTGGTACACGATCAGAGGCAATTTGGAAATTATTAGAATAGTAATAAGTACTTATTTAATACATTTTTGAATATGATATGAGTGAATTGAGTGAGTCCAGTGACGAAGTCATCAATTGAACACCAGACGAATTAATGGAGTAATACATAATGCAGAGTAAGTTTCTTACTTGAAAAGTCTCGCAAAAAATATTTAAAAGCTTATTTTTAAACAATGCAAACACTTTTTCGGAGACTGTACCTATTGTTATATATATAATATGAAGTATTTACTCAATGTTGAAAACCACAACAAAGACAAAAAGACGACGTTCATATACCTTTAATAATTTATTATGTTCTCGCTGCTGAGGTGAAAAGTTGTATGTGTCATACGAGACCAAAGTTTTTTTGCATCTCGTGTATTTGAATCACTCGCGCACTCAGGATTCTAACTTAGAATCACTCGCTAAACGCTCGTGATTCAATTATAGAATTCTTCGCTAACTCGTGATTCAAAATCAGCACTCGCAGTAAAAAACAACTTTGCTCTCTTGTTGCACAAATAACTATTTCGCAATTGTTATAAAACAAACCTAACCTAACCTACTGCATTCTATAAGATGGCATTTAAAAAAGTCCTAAAAAATACCGTTTCAGAAATAAATCACTGTATGACTAACGTTGATTATGATACATTATGACTTAAAATTTTATGGGGAAAAAAGGGGCACCGCCGTAACTTAAGTAAAAGAATGGACCGGTCTGTAGAACAGCTATTATTTAAGTTGGCTAGGGACAGAAAGAGATTTAAAGAGCTGACTGCCTTCAATAATGAAGTGGCACTTTAAGGGGAAGAAGAATCTAATAATAACAAATTAATAAATCATAGGACAATCGAAACCAATTGAACTAGTCCCAACCTAAGCAAAACTTGTACTATGGGTACCAGACAATGGATAAACACAATATCAAGACCCGAAGACTAATATATTCGTATTATTCGTGGAAATATTTGCTTCAAACAGGGATCTAACCCGGGACCTCAAGTTTCGTAGGTAATGAGTTTCTCTTACCACTAGGATACTGGTAATCAAATTCATCCAAAACTCTTTTTAACCCCCAACATAAAAATAGGGGTGTTATAAGTTTGACCGCTATGTGTGTGTCTCTGTCTGTGGCATCATAGCTCTTAAACGGGTGCACCGATTTAGATGCGATTTTTTTAATAGAAATCAAATTTCCTGGCAATGGTTTTTAGATATGTTTCATCAAAATCGGTTCAGCCGTTCCAAAGTTATCAGGTCTTTTGTTAGCTGCGGAAGGGATCTTAGACTGACTTAGACGCATAACGGGCATTGACATAATGTTCAAACATACGAGTGACATAATTTGCGTTGGGGCTTTTTAAAATTTTTAATTTATAGTTATCTACAGCAAGATTAAATTTAATATACTGTTAAACGTGTCGTTTTTCAATAGAACCAAATTTGTTTTTAAAGAAACGTCTGGCGTAGAATTAAATTGCGCGCATTACACCAATATGGAGCTCGCGCCCGATGATATATTCGAGCATTTGTCGTTTTCTCACTTAATTTATACAAAGCCTGCTGCGAGCTGTGGAGGGTGGGTGCACACTTGTTGCTTACCTATAATATCGGGACTGATAATCCTAAAAGGGCTGTATTGACTAAAAAGAAGACAGTAAAAAGCAGACTGTTTAAAAAAAGAAAGAAGGTAACGCTTTTTTTTTCACCAAACTTGATAACAATTAAAACTATAAAAAGGCATATTTGTTTATTTCCCGATATACTCGTACAATTTCGGTGCATCAACAGATTTGTAATATCTGAAACTTTGTCACAATGCAATTGGGACAATATCATTTTTTGGTGTTTTTTGGACGTAATTACCGATATCCTTAGCGAAGTTAGTTCGATTCAATGCAACGAGCCTCACCCCGCGAGCACTAGATGGCGCTATTATCAAACTTACCGCTGCTATGATTTTTGGGCGTATCTATTTAATATAATTAAGTAAATACGGACAAAATCTGAGCTCTTGTCTTTCCTTAATATTTAATTAATTAAATAATGAGGAAAGCTAAATAAATTAAGTACATCGTTTTGTTGCGCAGTGTCTTCTCTGTGGCACGAACTGTCAAACCACATAACACAAATTACGGTTAGCGTTATCTCGAGGGGCGTGACTGAATTAAGCCTTTAAAACCCAGTGCCGCCAAAAATTCGGCACATTTTGAATCTGAACACAGCTATCTAAAAACAGTACATCTACCATATAATAATCCTGTGGATACTCTGCCCGTTTATTGGTAAGTTCTCTCCAAAAGCAAATATCAACATTTTACCTTGTCTAATTTTATTTGTTTATTTCTAGCTTTCTATCTACAAAATTATTCTATTACTATCTCCTGTTTCTTCACCTAGCTAACTCCAACGGTCTGCATTTATTGTAAATTATGTTTAAACTTCTTAGACCGTTAGGCAGTTTCAGTTAGTTCAAATTTAAATTTCAAAAAAAAGAACAGTTTTCATTTTCAATAAATCATTTTATTCTTTTGTATTACATTTAGCTTCATCTTTCTCTTTTTGTAAATTCCGTATGATTGCTCTGCCACACAGCCAGCGTTTAAATTCGGACCTATGGTCAGGGACCGTTATGGACGTTGGGCCGGTGGACAGAGCAATTGTATGGGCCCCTGCTGACATTAACCAAATTCCAGGGCAACCAAGTCGGGGTTAAACCGCCGAACGGAACTGCAGTCTCCACCACTTGGCTCTACACCACCAGCACACTCTGAGCCCTGAAGCACCCTGGTCTCAGCCCTGCAAGTCAGCAGCGTCTCTGGAGATCCACCTGCAACGCCCGCAGCGCGTCCTACGGTCTCCTGAATCCAGGGCAGTGTCTGTCCGGAGAAAGCGAATCCCACTCAAGTGCTTAGAACCTACGACCCTCTAGTCTCTTGCTTGCTCACAGTTTAGCGTTCCTAATAAACGTCTGTACTTGTTGTTTATGGTTTAATTCCTCTCCGCAAGACCAATACCTATACTGTGACAGCTGCTGGGAATGAAGGCTAGAAGAAAGAAAATGCTAAAAGTACCAGCTACAAGCATTATCATGAAATCAATTTAAACCTAATCTTGCATTGCTCCAACGCACACCGCGCAGACACTTTCATTCGCGCGCTCACACGTAGACGCACACACGCACGCACTCACATGCACGCACACACACACATGCACACACACACACACAAACGCACATACACACACACACACACACACACACGCACACGCACACGCACACGCACACGCACACACACGCACACGCACGCACTCAAAAAAAAACACAATATGCGGTCTTTAGTCTCCATTCACCTGCAACTTTCATTCGCGCGCTCACACGTAGACGCACACACGCACGCACTCACATGCACGCACACACACACATGCACACACACACACAAACGCACACACACACACACACACACACACACACACACACACACACACACACACACACACACACACACTTACGCACACATACACATCCTTATGAACTATGGTTAAAATCTATATCATATTCTTAATGTAATTTGTAACGCAAATTGTTTTTTCAAATTGTTTTTATTTTTATTTTTTATTTTTTAACTGTAACTCAGTAGTTGCGGACATCTGAGGGCAGGAGACCTGGTGACCTGACACACAGGATCTCCCTAGTTCGGGCACCAGTCTCCCCCACTCAAGTCTCCCAATTACAACTTTATTATAATATTTAAGTTCCTACATTGTACTTGGTGGTGGAGAAATTTCTTATTTCTTTTCTTATTTCTTAATGCGCTCTAGCACATTCAGTACTTTCTGTGCACTTTGCAAGCATAAAAATTTGCATAGATATCCAGGGGGTTGGGTTTTCTATCCTTTGCCCGTATTTCACTATGCACTGATTTCATATGCCCTCATTTCATAGTACAGGCTCCCGCCTTAGCCTTCTGAACCTAACCTATCCGAATACTATCTGGCCCTATACTACGAAGCGAGAAATTCGAACTTCGTTTCATGCCGTTCCGGTCACGCTAATGGTATCGGAACTTCGAACTTCGAATTTCGTAGTAACCCCCCTGCTCTGAACCGTCTCGCTCGCTCGCTTCGCTTGCTCGCCCGCTTGCGTTCCGCGCCGTACCTTACTGTATCAATTTAATTATTAACTATGGTAAATGATTGTTATGGCGTAAGATATTAGGGATGATGAACATTATAGAAAAAAATATATAATGGAAAGTTTTATTATGGTATCTAATATTAGGGATATTGAATTTGAGTATTATGGTAATCAAAAATTATGGCATATGATATTAGGGCAAACGAAGATTATGAGCAATGACCGTTAAGATAAATGGGAAACGAAGAGACACCTATCCAAGGTAGCGAAAAAAATGAAAATCGTGCGTGCAGTTCCTCCGCGCGGAAGAAGTGAAACTTCGTAATGTGGAAATGAAAAAGGCACTTATACATCAATATGAACCTTATTGCAATAACTTAAAGAACTAAATTTACTTATGCATCTATGTGTTTAAATCACTCACTAGATGGCAATTTTATCAAGTCTCATACATTTGCACAGACAGTATGAGTTCTGCATCGTACTATCGAAGTTTTTAACATCCGTTAGTAGGTACTCGTATATATAAAATGCGAGATTACTTGCTTCGGCAGTACGTATACTAATGCTATCATACCCCCTCCATGGTAGCGTTAAACGTTTAACGCAACCTTGTTGGAAGTCGCATTAGAAGTTTCACTACAAAAAAAATTTGGTAGAGCTGTGATCTATCAATATGAAAATATTTTCGATAACTTTACGTCAAGTTAACTGCATTCACACCTACATCCATCGTCTTCCCAACATTGCAACATTTGCAATCAGATTGATAGTTGCCAGAATACATCGGTATTCTACACTGTCAATGCAAGAGCCGCTGTGTTCTCGCCTTTATGCAAACAATAATAAACTGGCGCTGTTAATCTTGCTTCGGCTGTGACCACTTTATTAGATACCGGGACACCCTGTATAGAGAAATATACGCCTTCGGGGAAAAGTTGCAGCACAGATCCAGAGCTCTAGATGCGTCAATAAATAATTATTGACTATCGTTCTTTTCTATCCACGATAAAAAAATATTTTTAACCCCCGACACAAAAAGAGGGGTGCTATAATTTTGATTGCCATGTGTGTGTGTGTGTGTGTCTGTCTGTCTGTCTGTGTCATAGTTCTTAAACGGGTGAACCAATTTGGATGCGGTTTTTTTTAACAGAAAGTATGTTTCTTGGCAATGGTTCTTAGAAAAATATGTTTTATCAAAATCGGTTCAGCCGTTTCAAAGTTATCAGCTCTTTTGTTAGCTGCGGAAGGGATCTTAGACGCATAATGGTCAGTGACTTACGAGTGGCATAATTGCGTTGGGGGTTTAATTTTTTTTAATTTATAGTTATATCGTCAAAAGAAATCCGGTTAAACAGCATTGGATTATTCCGCGTATCTGAGAAATTGTGGCAATTTAAAATTTTTACTCCAAACTGGTTTAAATAAAATAAATAGGAAGTTAAAAAAAGTCCATCCCCTATAAAACTAAATTTCGTGTTAATACGCGGTATTTACTTACGCTAGATAAACTGATTTGCGCTTTCCTCAATCACTTAAGTGTAGACGTTGACTGTACTACGGGTACTAGACAACGGATAAACAAACTTATATATCAACCAGCTGTTTCTCGCGACTCCGTCCGCGAAGAATAGGGGTATAAAAATTAACCTACGACCTATTCTCAGGCCTACCAAATATACTAGAGAAAAATTTCATAAAAATCGGTTAAGCCGTTTCGGAGGAGTTTGATAACAAACACCGTGACACGAGGTTTTTATGTATTAGAGAAGATTACATATTAAACATCCATGACTCGACCACAAACATTCGTATTCTTGCCACAAATATCTGCCCCGACCGGGAATCGAATCCGGAATCTCAAACTTCGTCAGGTTCTCTAACCATTAAGCTATGCGATCGTAACTTTTAAGAGGGCACGATGCGCACCATTTCTCCATACAAACGTAATCCCCTGTTTCTCCCTGGATAATGGCTTTAGAGCCAATTTTTTTTACTGTGTAATTTGTATCTACCACAGCTATGCCCCTATGTTTCGTTTTTTTCCATATTTCAATTAACATAAGAAATATGAGCTTTCAAAAACTGAAAAAATTGCCCAATTTCAACGTCATTTTCAGACACTCATCAGAAAAGAATCCCTGATATAAACAAAAATAGGAAAACATAGGGGCATAGCTAAATCTGTCCTCTAATTATTTTTGAAAAAAATAATTTTATTGGTCCAGTTTTCGTGAAGAAAACAGGGGACTACGAAATGCTGTTTTGATTAATTTTACGCGCCTATTAACGGTCTGAGCTGCAGTTGTCCCGCTCTCGCTGTACTGACACGGAGGGGTTCGGGCGAGACAACGACATTTCATTAAAATACCTATTTCTCAAAAGTCTCTCAGCCATCGTACCCTTTTAAGGACGATTTATATTATCTACAGACATTGAGCGTACCAGACACGTGCGATCTGCATACTGTCCGCGCATACTATAGACGACCAGATGGCCTAGTGGTTAGAGAACCTGACTACGAAGCTTGAGGTCCCGGGTTCGATTCCCGTGCCGGGGCAGATATTTGTATGAAACATACGAATGTTTGTTCTCGGGTCTTGGGTGTTTAACACAGAAAAAAAAAATACATTTGACAGGAAATTTACAAATAAAAAATAAATATCGAATAGTATAAATTGGGCCCCACTCAGCATAATGTTGTGACAAGCCACAACGCTGTTTTTCAGTGGGACCCATTTAAAAACTAAACACAAAAACATACACACTGTGACGACACGAACGCCAGCGAATAGTTCGCAACAAAAACCAAATTAGAAGCCAGAAGTAAATATGTATGGCGGAAGTAAATTTGCTAAGCTTACTTTGGGCCTAGGTCAAATGGTGTGAATTGTCCCATGATATTTATTTATTTTTTATTTATTTATACTGGCCGGTCACGGCCCATGTCTGTCGGTGTCTGCGCGGCCGTGTTACGATAGATATAAATTCGTTAATAGACACTGTATCATCATCATCATCCTTGCCTATATACGTCCCACTGTAGGGCACAGGCTTCCTCTCAAAGTGAAAGGGGTTGGGTCGTAGTTCGCACGCGGGCCCAGTGCGGATGGAGAACTTGTTTGTTTGTTGTTTGTTTATACTCTTTATTGTACAAAAGGAAAACAAAAAGGTTACAGAAAAAAATGATAAGTACAAAGGCGGACTCACTGAACTGAAGGAAGGTTGGACTGAAGGGATCTCTGCCAGTCAACCTTTGAGTGGTAGAGAAGAGCAATCAAAAAACAAGGATCGACACATTCACACACACCATTGAATTTCTTCTCAGGTGTGCGCAAATTTCCTCACGATGTTTTTCTTCACCGTAAAGCTCATGGTAAATTTCAAATATAATTCCGAAAAACTGTGGTGCGAGACCGGATTCAAAACCACGACCCACTGCTTGAGAGACCATAGAAGAATATTATTTGGTCTGCCACGGCACTTGTCTAGCACGCTCAATGTCTGTAGACATTATGCTATCTTTAGTTAGAACGTGCCAGCCACTTCCACGGGCTCTATCTCTCTCTCTCTCGCTTAAACTTACACCGCGGTTATTTACGACGGCACTTTACCCGCTCTGCATAGTGACGGATCGCGCATGCGCGTGTTGCTACCAACTCCTGATTTGTGCATAACCTCACTATTGGTGCGAATATTGATCTAGCCGATAAAGTGGAGTGGAGTGGAATGGAGACTAAAGACC